>OZ020524.1:8093033-8181277 GCA_963971425.1 Bryoerythrophyllum caledonicum
GGGCCAGCGCTCACGCACGGCAGCGCCTTTGAGCATAGGGTTTAGGGTGTGTGAGGGTAGGATAGGAGGCCGCGGCAATGAAATGGGAAGGAGGCGTCGCACCTGCGAAGCCGCGCAACGAGGAGGTTGACTGCCACACTTGATCGCGGAGGAAGCTATTGTTTTGATTTTTGCCTCGATGTGTTTGGATTAGCTTGGTGGAGGAGCACCAGCAGTAGGGGGTGTGCACGCGCACAGCTCTAGCTCAAGGTTACTTTGGGAGGCGTCACGCGATTTCCACGTCACGCGAATATGTTGACTAGGGTTTGGATTCGTGGTTGTGGCGGCTAGGTTTTGGCGGCGATGGCTAGGGTTTGGTGGTGGTGGCTAGGATTTGGTGACGGCGGCTAGGGTTTTGGAACTAGGGTTTAGGTTCTTCTGTGTAGAGGCTAGGGTTTCAAATAGTGCGCTGATGTGCCATATTGAGGATTTTGTGCAATACTACGAATTGCTCTTTTTACTCACTTTATGAGGTTTTGGTGTCATTTTTTCACTATAACAATGCTTGCACTCTCTAGTTGTTGACTGCTATCATGTTTTCTTGTTGAAATTGCAAGTTTGTACATACTCCAGTTGGTGTTCTCATTTGTGAATTCAAACATTGGTACTCACCTAACACTAACGTAATTCTGTCTGAACTTCAATCATCATGAACATAACCCTTGAGTTCCTCACATTCAGAATTGAAACAAAGTTAGAAGCTTACCAAGTTCGCAAAAATCTCCTCGATGTGCAAATTTCCTCCAATCTACACAGTATACAAATTTGACAAAAATTAGTGAATGAAGTAAAAATGCACATAGCCTTGAGGTTTTGATTGCAAGAGTGCCCACCTTAGAAACTGCAAAGAGAAATGACCTCTAGGTTTGCATAGAAACCTTTTATCCATGTTGGAACCTTGTGCCTCAAGTTTACTAGTAAAAATTTGACCTTAAGAACTTTGGACCTTTTGCTTTGTTTCTCCATATGTTAATTTTTTCAATATATTATATTAAAATTTCGGGCTATATGTAATACGAAGATACATATAGGATTTTTTATCACATAGTTTACCATATAAACTTTATGCATGTGTTGCAGGTAAAGGGGGAAGGGTTGAGAAACATGTCGAACAACAACGACGGAATGGTGATATAATGTTGAACGCCATCAAGCATCAGTGCGTGTACCGCTAACACCTGCAACGTATCTTGAGGTAAACATTTATTTTTATACAAGTTTAACCCCTAAGGTACCAAGTGTCCAAAACGGGCTTTTTGAAAGTTCGGACAGGTTCCTATGGTGTCAATTTCCAACATTCTTCTTTGAAATTTTTATAATAAAAAGACATTACCAAGACCTTAGTGGGAAAATAATTTGTACCTAAATTGGACATTTGATGAAAAAGTTATAGGGTTTTGAATTTTAATGGAGAGGGCGGACACCTCGGGCACCTCCAAAAACTTTTGATAGGACACTCTATTGAAAGTGAGATTTTCATTACTTGCAAGTAATATTATTTCCCTTCATATTGTACAAACAAAAAATTCTTGTCTTTAGTGAAAAATAGCATACCAACCCAAGTCAAACATTTTCACACATTGTCACTCATAGTCGGGCAAGGTACCAAAAAAACTTCTTGTTTTCCAAATAAAACCTAGATATTTTCATATTTTTCACTTTTTATTTTTTCCACATCAATATGTAATGTAAACCTTCATATTAACCATTCGGATTGTCAATCAAAAACATATTAAGTTAAAAAGAAATTAAACTATGAATTAACAAATTTCGAGCCTCCACTCCTTTCACACTTGTTTTGAATATGCTACACCCGGTTTCTACCTCTAAAAAATAAAATGTAAGGAGCTCACATCATGCTTAACAAGATGGTAATAGATTTAGACCTTTTGTAGTGAAATTTTTTGACACTAACTGAAGTCAACGTCTATTGATCCACTAAACGCAGGGAAGAAAATGAACCATTTAGTAGACTTCAAACACTATAATTTTTTAATCCGTGGGGACAAAGTTTTTGAAATTTTGTACATGTATTACTTAATAAGCCTTTATTGAGATCCTACGGTCAGAACTAAAAATCAAAGTTCTTGTTTCCTTCTTTATTCGTTGCACTAGAATCCATTTAGTTTGAAGTGTTTTTGGTGTAAAACTGTCACGATACCTTAGGGGTTAAGATTGATTCTTGATTGATCTTTTGTACTATGTTGTTTGTAGAATAACCTTTATGTGGACTTACAAATCCATTATTTAATTAGCGATTGTAACAAGTTCCAATGGTGTCAATAATAGCAAGTAGACAACATGGTTCATTTTCTTCCCTAGGTTCAGTGAATTCCCTTCGTTTCAATTCACTTGGATTCAAAAGATTGCATCACACATGATCTAGGTTCATTATCATCATGTGAAGATTGATTAGTTCCATTATTCACCAATGTTTAGGAATGCAAAAGAGATGTAGCATATTTAACCCCTAATGGATCAAGTGTCAAAAAATGGCTTGTTGAATGTTTGGTCAGGTTTCTATGGTGTCAATGTCCAACATTCTTCTTTGTAAATTTTACTATAGAAAGGCATTACCAAAACCTTAGTGCGAAAATAATTTTTACGTAAATTGGACATTTGATCAAAAAGTTATAGGGTTATAAATTTAAAATGGAGAGAGCAAACAAGTTGGGCACCTCCAAAAACTTTTGCTAGGACAATCTGTTGATTGTGAGATTTTTTGTACTCAAAAGTAAAATTATTTCCCTTGATGTTGTCAAAATAAGTTCTTGTCTTTATTGAAAAATAGCATACCAACCCAAATCAAACATTTTCACACATTGTCAGTCAGTGATGGACAAGGTACCAAAAAAACTTCTTGATTTCCAAATAAAACCTAGATATCTTTTTATTTTTCACTTTTTTTTCCACTACAATATGTGGTGTAAACCTTCTTATTGACCATTTCAATTACCAATCTAAAACATATTAAGTTCACAAAAAATTACAGTGTGAATCAACAAATTTTGAACTTCGACTCTTTGCACAGTTGTTTTGAATATGCTACACCTTTTTTCTCCCTCTAAAAATTGGTGTACAAGGAACTAACATCATGCTGAACAAGATGGTTAAGGATTTAGACCTTCTGTAAAAAAAAAATTGACATGAAGTGAAGTCAAAGTCTGCTGATCCACTACACGCAGGGAAGTAAATGAACCATAAGATTCACTTCAAACACTATAATCTTTCAATCCGTGCGGCCAAAGTTTATGAATGTTTTTATAGTTATTAATTAATAAGTCGTAATTGAGAAACTACGGTCAAAACTAGAAATAAAAGTTTTTGTTTCATTTTTTGTTCGTTGCATTGGAATCCAACAATTTAGAAGTGTTTTTGGTGTAACACTATCATTGTACCTTCAGGGTTAAAGACTCCGTGCAAGGAGTTCATGTTCTAAAAATTCTTAATTTTCTCATTTCAAAGAAATTTTATCAAAAGGTACAATATCATCATCATATTTTGAACAGTAAATATGTGTTTAGAAACATACCTTTTATCAGATGAATGGTGCTTTGAAGGTTAACAATTAGTACATGTATTTTGACTAATGTGCAGCCATAATGTTCCTATTTTTTCAATAGTGATAATGGAGAGCCGCACGATTCAGACTCCATTGATACGGCCACACATCGAAAGGGACAATATGCCTTCTAATAGCTCTGTGGGGGCCCGATTAGTACGAGCGGCACGTGCAAGGCAAATTCAACAGAGATCTGTTGGGATCATGACTTCTGAATTGAAAAGGGCAGTAGAATTGCTTTCAGAAAGAGGAGATGTGGTGGGCTTAGCAACCAGGGAGCATGCATTCAAAAGTGGCATGGAATTGAATGGATCGAAGTTATTCCCATTCGAGGTGGCGGTGCGTATCACTAGGGTAGATGATGCATTGCATTGGACCGGAGAGATTGTAGGAGAACGCCTTGGCATGTGTGTCGGCTTAATCATTCCTTGGCATCGATCTTTGCTACGTGTAGTGGCTGTAGAACCTGTTATCACAGGTGTCCATGGTGACATTGGATCAGAGATAGCGCCTGCAGAAGTGATGGCCCCAGAATTTGATTTTCCTGAGTTCATCAACACACCAAGATCCACCCAGAGGTCTCGACGCAGTAGTCATGCTTCAAACGCCATAGATAAAAATTCACCCTTTTCCCAATCTACTTCCTCAAATATCCAAGATTTGCCCCATGTAGATAGATTTGCTTGTGTTAGACCAGCACGTCGTCCATATTCTATGCAAAATAGGAGAAAGAGAGATTCAAGGGAGCCATCATTGACAGAAGCTGCACCATCTAAGGTATCGCTTAGAAGCGTGCAAATTGCAATGGCACAAGGAGGATTCAAACGCAATTGTTTGAGGGACGTTCCAGCAAGGTATCTATTGGACATGCGATATAATGCATGGGGTAGTGAGTTTTCAGTTCGAAGTACGTGGATGAGAGAGATGGTGGTTTCTTTTTACACAAGGACGGAAGGAACTCGTCGAGACAAGTTTGTAACAAAGTTAGATGGGAAAGAAGTTTGCAATGCTTGCTACGCTCTTGGGGTTGGATATTCACATAGGCGCTTTAAGCAATTGAAGAAGGATTGTCTAATATATGGAAGAGTGACATCGATTCACGGCAATACCCTTTCAGATCCGATAAGAGAGAGTACTAGAATGTTTGCAGCAGAGGCTTGCTTTAAATCGTTTGTCGATGAAGCTGGTTGTCCTCTACCTCATCGTTGTATTCGCCGTATAAGTGACAACGAAGTGGTGCCTCTCATTCTCCTTCCTGTGAATATAGCCAAATTTAATGTATTCAATTACGTGAACGAAGAGGTCAAGAGAATTTGTAATGGAGAAACCATTTCTATGAGTTCGTTCTGGAGGATGTGGCGCATCAAGTATCCCCACGTTCAGGTACCTCCATTCTCGAGATTCTCAAAGTGTTATCATTGTTGGGAGTATAAATGTGCCAAGGAGGGAACCACCAATGCGGATGCAAGGATAAAGATAAAGGAGTTGTTTATGTTGCATCTGCGCAACCAGATGGAAGAACGTAGGCATTATTGGATATTCAAGAGGTCGTGTTATATTAGCCCTGAGTTGTACATGTGCATCATAGTGGATGGCATGGACCAAAACACGACCATGGTACCGAGGATGCGTCAGACTGTGAAGAACATTGAACACCGGTTTGTGAAGATCCATCTGTGTGGTGCTCTTGTACATGGGATTGGTTTATATTGCGACGTGTGGTTTGGAGCTCACCACAAACACGATAGTAATCAAGTCGTGAATACATTGTTCTACGTGATTGGAAATGTGCTGCGGAGGAGGGGCTTTTTGCCACCATCACTGCGAATTCAGGCCGATAACTACTCGCGTGAGAACAAAAACATTTACATGTTTGCTCTATGTGCTACATTGGTAGGATTGGGGTTTTTTCAGGAGGTAGAACTATCTTTTCGTATAGTGGGCCATACACACGAAGATATTGATCAACGTTTCAATTGTATATCAAATACGTTGAAGAGATCGGACGTGGACTCGTTGAAGGAAATGATTAGTCTTATAAAACGAGGAACATCTCCTACGGAGGCATTTGTTAGCGTCCGGCTGCTAGAGAATGTATGGGATTGGAAAGTGTTCATAACTCCTCACTTACTAACAGGTCAGGATTCATTGGTGGGCATAACATTTCCGCACCACATGCGATTCTATATGGACAATCGAGAAGGGACTCGTGAGGTTCGAGTACAACACAAGCATTATTGTAAGGATTCATGGGGACCGGAGGCAGGGACGAAAACTTTGAGGTCATTGCCAAATAGGGATGAACGACCATCGTTTGCGGAAGTATTTGCAGCGGACGAACGGGAGTTGAAGGCGTTGGATGACTTCATTGCATATAAACAAAGGTGCATTCAAAGGTTGCAGCATGAGGACAAGAATCGTGAGGCAAAAGTAGAGGCTGAAAGATTTGAAAGTCTATTAGCTCAATTTCCACACAACGATCGTAGCAATGAGCATCGTACCTCACCGTTTTGGCCTTCAAAGTTCTCCAACACCGGACCTACAGGGAGCGCATCTTTGGATGTAATGGATGGTGGAAGTGAAGAAAATCGTGAGGTAAGTGTTGTAGAGCAGGTAGTGGCCATGCTTCCAAATGCCGAGTCTCGAGGATACTTTGGTCCTCGTAGAGGAAGACCTTCTAATCAAGTAGTGCGTAGGGCACAACAAACAGAGCGCAACTATGTTGAGGAACGCGCCGAAGAAGGAACAATGTATGAAGGTAATTACGACCCACTTCCACCATTTAATCCACAATCTGATATCCGTTGTGGACAGTTTGTAGCCTTGAGTGTTGATCGAGCAGAGATAGAAGGCGGTGTACCATTCTATGTCGGGAAAGTGATTGAGGAAGGAAAAAACCGATGGAGACTTAAGATTAAGGTTTGTTGGTATTGGCCCATCATCCAAAGGGGGTTGCTGATGGACATGGGTCTTCTGCACAACGGTATGCAAATTGCATGGATTCATTCTGGGAGCCATCTGGGGAGAGCCATTGTTGGGTAGAGAAAGATGCATGCATTTTTTCATGGGTAGACACACCGGAAAGAACGATGTCCGGGGCCAGCCGGTGCAGAAAGCGCAATGTATTTGGAGTGCAGGTTGAAAGCAGGATTGGCATTCTTCAATCGGCAAAGGCTCACATCTTACAATATATTGCAATGCAAATCGAAGCTATCGATGACGATCGTTTGCAAGCAGCCCTAAATTCTGTGGAGTAGATAGTGTGCCTTTATGAGAGTATACTAGTTGTGTATATTAATAGATATATAGTGTATGTGTAAGAGTAGTATATTCTAAGGGTGATGTAAGACGTTATGTCATTAATCTTATAGAGTAAAGGTAATTTTACTATTGGTGCTAAGTCCATTTGTAGAAGAATCTATATTTAGTTTCCACCATTGTATGCATTATATACTACGTTGAATATCTTTTAATCAACTGCCAACCCTTGCATAAAGTATGTTTTTCTGTGATTATGCCTGTTTGTATACTACAATCCTTCAAATCTATCTTTGAAATATTGTGAAACTATATTAAATACACATTTATCTAATATTAACGAGGGGCCACCACAAATTAGTTGAAAATGCCAAAAAATTGCTTCCAATATTAACAACCATGATTGTACGTAATATTGTTGTAGAAGCTCAATTTTTTTTCTTTGGAAATATTTTTTTTTCTTTGATTTTTTTTTTTTGTTGCAATTTTGCCACTTTTGTTCGCAATGGCCGCCGTTGTACCCAAGTGCACTTTTATATGGCCAAGTGCATAATTGCTTAATTGCGTGTTATTATATGTATTCCACTGCAGAATGTCATTCGTAACAAATGAAATCTTTGGAACCGGTAAACCTTCGAGAATATCAATAATGATGAGATCAAATCCATCACGAGGGCACAATGCAAAACGCACCTGAGTTCCTTGACCCTTTCCAACCTACACATATAAAATATAACAAACATCAATTAACTACTCCAAAAAATTATCACTCTCAAGAAGGCAATAAATCACTCTAGAAAATTATAACAAATTAAATACTAGTTATAGCAATGTAAATGATTATGAATGATGCTACATACCGTTAGAACAATATCATGCATCTTCTTCATAAGAGGATGATTGCTTCCAGATTCCATCAATGTGAAAATTGAAAGATTTTCAACAAGAATTTTTGTTGAAGAGACCATAGAGGAAGAAGCAATACAGGTAGTATTGATATTTTTCTTGGCCTAAATATTGGTTTGATAAACTTGGTTGGCATTGGTGGCCTAAGAAGGAATTGATGAATTTACTAAATTCAATAAATTAGGTGATGCAATCACCCGACTGGAATAATAGTTGCAGTAGAAGTCTGTGTTACCTTTGAAGCTTCAGATGCCTTGGATGACTTGGATGACTTTGTTGCCTTTGTAGCCTTTGTTGTTGTTGTTGCCTTTCTCTTATCTTTCTGAGTTGTTATTAATGCCGTAGCAACTTTGGAGGGCATCCAATACACGTGGCTATAGTTCACGCGGTTGTTTTGACTTGAACAAGGGTCTCGGCACCGAGACAGTACAAAAGTGTTCTTCACAGCACCGCAACAAACTCGACCCAAACAATATATCTCGGTGACAACCGAAGTGCTGAAGATTGATGTGGCTCGGCACTACGTCGCTTCCGATCCAACCTCTCCATACACACTTACACTAGTACAAAAGTGGAAAAAAAAAACCGCATTCATTTTCATGTTGCCGTTCTTTTGACCACGCTGCCAGAATTCTATTACATTGTTCATGGTTTGGGCTGCCGCGGTTTTTTGTTTGTAACTTCTTCAGTTCTTAGAAATTTTGGAAGTGTAATACACCATTGGAAAGGTCTTGAAAATGCGCTTCCAACAGTATATTACACGCCCAAAAATTCCAAAAAATGTAGGGCGGTTATTTTTCTCACTTTTGTACTAGTGTTATCTAAAACCTGTTTTGAAAGTACATCGGCACCGAGATAGTAAAGGGCCGTCACCAACCAAGTCACGACGACCCACGAAGATCAATACCACATGTATCAACGTACCTCGGCACCGAGATAGTAAGGGATTGTCACCAATGTAACCGAGACCTTCTAAACAATGTAAGCAAAAGTGTGCAACTTCGATTCATGATTGATAGTCACGGCTCTGCCCTGGTGCAACGGAGAAAGCACAGTTTGAGATCATTGAGCTTGTGAAGATTGAATGCAGTGATTCCAGTGTGAGGTGTTGAGGTTTATGAACCTGATAAGGTTGGACGAGAACTGTTAGGTTGGACGAGAGTATGACGATTGGACGAGAACATGACTATTGAACAACAACTGGTATCATTCTCTGGTATTATTCAGAGATACTTTGGATGGCAATGCCTAGGTGATTTTCCACTGTGGATGGAAATCACCTAGGCGGTAAAATTTAGATATACGTATTATATCGCCGTATTATATCGTGAGCTCTCCGTATTACACTATACACTTATCATCGTATACTACGGTATTCTAACATCGGTTTACGTGTAGCTGAATTTTACTATTGTTATTGTCCCAAGGTTTGACGAAAGTTACGAGATTTGAATATGTGATACCTATGTAATACCCTGGTGACACCCGTGCAATGCCTAGGTAATTTCCACTGTGGACGTAACACATTCTAAGGAAAAATAAATAATTTGTCATGTGGTTCCCAAAATTGACCAATGCACATAGAGTTCACAATAAATTCTCGTAAAAATTAGGGTCTCGGCACCTAGACACTTCATATTAAGCTCTATGAATTTGAAATCATCAAAAGTGACAACAAATGTCTAGGACATACCACAAAGTAATTCATAATAATAAAATGATCTCGGCACCGAGGTACTTCATATTGAGCTCTAAGAATTTGAAATCATCGAGCTTGACAACAAATGACTAGGACCTACCACAAAATAATTCATAGAAATCAAATGATCTTGGCACCGAGACACCTTGTAATGACCATTCAAGAATTGAAATCAAGAAGGTTCCAAACAAGATTCTATGACAATCTCTCTAAAACATTCTGACAAAAAAGAACGTCTCGCCACTAAGATTCATGGAAGTGATCACCAATATCAGTATCAATATACTTGGTCATTTGATTAACCCCTAAAGGACTGTGACAATTCACATTAAAAACACTTCAAAATTGTTGGTTTTAGTGCAATAAGTTAGGAAGGAAACAAAACCTTATTATGTTTTTGACGGTAGGATCTCAATTAAGACTTTTGAAATAATCTACTCAAAAAATTTCATAAACATTGACCGCACAGATTAAAAGATTATAGTGTTTGAAGTCAAGAAATAGGTTCATTTCTTCTTTGCGTTGAGAGGTTTAGCATTCTTATATTTCACTTTGCAATACACAAGGTATAAATCTATAACCATTATCTTGAGCATAGTGTTAGTTCCCAATACACCAATTTTTAGAGATAGAGAAGGGGTGTAGCATGGAGGAAACAAGTGTGCATGGAGTGGAGATACAAAAATTGCCATTTCACGTTATATTCCTTTGTGAACTTGATACACTCAAGAATAATAATCCAAACAGACAATCTGAAGGTTCTCATCACATACCGTTGTTATCAAGGACAAGCTAGAAATAAAAATAAATCAAATTTTAGGAACGTGCCAAAAATCTATATTGTCCTTCCAAGTCACACATGGTTCTTTAGGGGTCAAAATTTAATGTTCTCAAAAAGTTTTCAAGAGAAAGAGTGTCTCGGCCCCGAGACCCTCAAAGTCAACATCTAAAAATTCCAGAGATTGCAAACTAACACATTGACTTCAAACATCAAATCTATTAACATCCAAGGAGAAAAACAACATGAGCCGCGAGTATAAGAAGGCAATCGAGAACAACAGACTGAGGGGCCATGACAAACTAATCCAAACATCCAAAATAGGCAACAACGATGCAAATTTTGAAGACAATCTCTAAATACAATTTCGACCAAAATGATTGTCTCGACACTTAGACCTATTAAATCCAAGCAATGATGGTCATAAACAAAATCTCGAACCAGCTTGGTTAGGTCATGAAGAGGCACCTCAGATCCTTCTGCAACCTTGTCTTCAGCCATTGCCATTGACGCCGCTCCTCTAATTGAGCTCAGCTACAACATAACAAAATGGTATCGGTGCGCACTTCAGTCCTAGAATTCCATCAAATTCAAATGACTATGACTATGGAAGACATGAAGGACATGATGGAGAAGTATACTAACTTGGCATCTCCAAATGTCAAAAATACCATTTCATCCTTCAAGCAAGTCGGACGTACAAGCGCAATGGACGGTATCCGCACAGTGAGAGGTTGTACGACTTGGCCATTTGTCCAGCGCAACATGTTTTCGGGTTAAGGAGGCGACAAGGACAAAAATTTTGTCTTTAAGATGTGCGAGATAGGCCCTGGTTCAGGAGTCGATCTAGTTTTGCGTATGTAGCCTGGTGGAGACCTACAAGACACATGGATCATGTTTGATCATGTAAAGCGGGTTAGGAATTGGACCACCGTGGGTTGCCATGTGTACGACTCTCGGTACTGCAAAGTTATGACTATCGCAGTTTGCGACATGCAATCTGAAGATACAGAAGCCCAATGCATCATGTGGAGGAGCATCAACAAAGTTGTGGGGAGGCACGGGGTTGACAACGTCCACTTCAAAGTTTTTATGGCGGATAGCGTAGGAGCAAATTGGAATGTTGTTCGGACGGTCTATGGTTGAGGTAATCTCCAAGAGGTTATGGTAGATTGAGAACGCACATGTCTACTTCATTGGACAACATCCATGAACCTCCACACGGACAAGTATATGAAGAGCGAGTTCCAAGACCAGCACCGTCTTCTAGGCAAGCAATATAAGGATGCCAAGAATTTGGCAAACTCTGCGATTCGTTACCTTGCCATTAGAGCTTTGTGGCAATCTCGTCGTGCCCAAAATGATGAGGCCCTCAGACAACTTGACCAGTGGCTTACCTTTTGGCATTACCGCTACTGCCAATGGGGAGCATCTATGGAATTGGTATGAGTTGTATTATATTTGATTATAATTTCATTTCAATTTACAGTCCAAACAACCATATAAGTGACGTTGTGATTTGTGTTACAGAATCTTATAGACGAAGAGATGGCCAAAATGCCATCGTGTAATTTGGCGGAGACAACCCAGAATCGTTGGTTTCAACAATCAGGGAATAGAGGAAATGACCTATACAATGCTACGGTGGACAACTTTGTTCTCTCGTTTATGCAATGCACAAACTATTATCATTTTTTAAAAGGAGGGCGATCAGGGACCGACCCTTCCAAGCATGAGTTGCAAATGAGACTTGTCCAAAGGACCGGTAAACACGAGAAGGTGATTGAAACCATGGAGAGCATACCGAAGGCCAAGGAGTGGTGCATACGTACACCTCACTTTTAAGGAGAAGAGGTGTTTGGCTCCAGCAAACGAAAGCTTGATGGACCATTTGGTTTAAACCTTGATAGTCATCGCCATGATATATAAATTTCTCCCGTCCAAAGGCTTCTACAAGGTCCATGAAGGGACGCCAAGACAATTGTTCACTAGCGACAACGTTGCCTCCAACCTCTCCATCTTCATCTTTGGATGATGTGAAGCTTGTATCTCCACCGTTGTCTCCATCTAAAGCACCTAGGGAAGTAAAGCATGTTACGAGTGTTCAAGAATCTAAGTGTGACATACATAAATGGCATATTACAAGGCTACCAAAGACTTCCGGTAAGTGTCGTTATGCTAAACAGGCCAGGACGGGTAAGACGTGCACCGAGAAGATTGTGCGTTTGGGGAAAAACACTCCTGCTCCTACATACACCGGGCTCCTCCATGTTCGTAGACTCTTAAAGGACCAAGTTACCGAGTTCTTCCATTGCCCGGATGACATTGAAAGGTGCGTAAGGAAACAAAGCGGAAGTAGGTGAATCACCATCCGCTTGTTCCAGATATATGGCCTATGGTGAAGGGCACCAACCTTGCCAAGGCTGAGATTCTCAAGCTAGAAGAGGCATGATTTCAACTTGAAGAGCGACGGGAAGTGTCACCAAGGCGGCTCTTTGGAGATGCTCTCAATCCTATTGTGCAAGCTGCATCCGTGCCTGCACTTGTAGATGCCGACTCTTATCCAACATTGCATGAATGCTGCCGTATCCGTCGTTAGGCAAAGGTTTCCATAAAGCAAAAAATTGATGGGCATCAGTGGACAACCTCAACGTCGGCATCAACTCCATCTCAATGCTTCTCTACTCCGCCCTCGGATGCATCATTGTACTACAGTCAAAGAAGGGGCATAAGACGAGTGAATATCGCCTTACTATAGGCCCTCTCCCAAATTGCTCTTGCGGCGACTTCAAGGACATCGTGGTTCAATCCAAGAAGAGAGGTACTTGGTACCATTGCAAAACATCTCTACTATATTTTTCGAGTGGTATGCAAGCTTGATTTTGAGGACAATGCTTTTGTCCATGCTGCTACCTTAAGCTTCAACAAGATCAAGAAAGTGCTGGAGAGTAGTGTCTTGGAGCTTATGATGTGTAGCTTCAAAAATAAGGACATTGCTATATGAATCAATACCATTTATAGCCCAACTCACATGGATTGTTGTTGAATGTTGTTAGTATAAGTCTCCATCACTTTTACAATACTTCACCAACTTAATTATCTACCATCGTTATATATATTGTACATACACTAAATAAGAGTATCGTATGTATAAAAATCCTCTCTAGGTCCTAAACTTGTAGTGCCTACAATCTCTCCAATACACCTTCAACTTTGCAAAATAGGAAGACCCAACACTACTTGAATTTGATTGCAATTGGACCTGAAATATTGTAGTCTATTCTAATTGCACGGTTATAGGCACTTAAAATTTACTAAAAATATTTTAATCACAATTTTTTCTCACACGGATAACATTATTTTTAGAAAAATAAACCTATTTTTGGTAAATCAGAGCTCACCGCCCATGAAATCTCCGCTCATGGCTCATGGCTCATGGCTCACACCCTAACATCGTTGCGACCATAGCCGTTGTTGCTTTGAAACAACACCTTCAAGTTGCCTCTCTCTACTCCTTGTTCTCCTAATCTCCCTCTTCTTAGCCTCGTAGTGAGCTTCACTATTCCCTACCTCCTCCTACTATCACCTATATTTGGTTTGCTCTCACCCACACTCCGAAAAGTAAAGTGTGGGTGATGTAGAGGTTGCTTTTGTGTAAGTCTCCTTTTGGCTCTTATTTTCCTGCAATAGATTTCATCCACTACGGATGAAAGGTGATCCAATCTTGGATGATGTTCATCCTCATGTTTAAATATTTTTGCTTTAGGTGGTCTTTTACAACAATTTCGTTGAGGATGACGTCATTCTGGACACCAATAACATTAATGTCGTGGGCGGCGTCATTTTGGATACTCCCTCCATATTTAAATTTTATAGTGACGTTTTCATATACATATTTGGTGACATCTTCAATGATGTCTACTCTTAAATAATGGCAATCGTATTGGCATCTGTAGTTGACAAACTTTAAGTTGTATGTGAATGATTTGAATATTATTGATTATGGTGTATTTTGCAATATATGAAAGCCATTATTACAACATGTGTGGTTATCTATTCTCTTAAGTCATTGCATCCTTGGCCACTCTTGGAACTTGTTTTAAATTTACCCAAATTGTAATTGAAGAACATACATAGCTTTATTCATCAACATTTTGAAATGTTTGTACTGAAAAGGATAACAATGAAGAAGTGGCTAGGCCAAAGAAAATTAGCAATGTGATAAGAAAGTGCAAAATATGTTGCCTTGGTTAAGTAGACTCATGCAGAACTTTTGCATTTACTATTTCAACTTTAAAAACACCCCATTTTTCCCGCAACCTTTTTTTTTATTCAATATTTTCAATTTTAAAACACCCAATGAGCATTTACACACTTTCCTTTTTTTCTGTAATATTCAAACTTATGCCTAAACCCATGAGCAATTCAACCATTTCTTATTCTTTCCATTCAATGTTTCAGTTATTCCTAAACGGTAAACTACTTGACAATTTTCCAATTTTTGTCATTTGGTCTTGCAAATTTGATAACAACCCAAGACGACTTCATCCGTTTGTATTTTTTTGTTTTTGACCTTCTAAGTTTCCAAACACCCAAATAGCACTTCAAGCTTTCCCATTTTTCTTTCAATCTTTTAATTTATAAAACAACCAAGAAGCACTTACACATTTCCCATATTTTTATATTCATCTTGAGATTTCTAAAACACCTAAAGACCACTTCGACCATTTTCCATGTTTTTAATTCGGTCCTTTGAGTTTTGCTGCAACAAAATTCGCACAGGTTGATGTCAACCTTAAAAATAGCCAAAGACGTACAAATTCCCCCCTTCCCATTTTTCTTCCAAGGTTTCAAAACACCCAAAATCACTTCAACCTTTCATGTTTTTTTACTTCAGTCCTAAAACCCCCTATGACAACTTCAAGCTTTTTCATTTTTAACCCCTAAAGGACCAAAGTCCCCGCGAGGGACATTTTGAGTTTGGGTAAGGTACCACGTTCTCAATTCTAGGCATTATTTTCTGAGATTTTTTTACTGAATGGACAACTTTTGATTAGCTTTGCATAAACACAAATTTCGTAGAATTCCGACTTACGGTTCAAAAGTTACAATTTATTTTCACTTACAAATACAAATAGTGCAGCAGTTTAGTGTGACATATCACAGATATTGTCACCAAACTTTAATAACTTCTAAATTCAATAGAAATTCGAGTTTTTGTCCATTTTAAAGAAAGAAAATGTCCTCTTGGAAAGGAAATTGAGATCTTTGCATCTATTTGACCGAATTTGTGAATTTCAAATATTTGACCGCACGGATGCAAAGATATTTGACCGCACGGATTTCAAAAATTTGAGAAGGATATGATATATGCAAATTATTAAGTGTATTGTTGATTCTTAACACATAGTTGCATTGCAGGATTTTTTAGGACATCTTCTACACCTCTTCTACTTCTAAAATTTGGTGCACATATGCCTAACATGATCCTTTTCAGTTAACATAATAAATTCATGGCCTGTAGTACAAAAAAATGCCATAGAAGGTGATTGAAGTTTGTTGAAGGTGTTTAGTATGACCTGAAAAAGAGATTATGTCGCACTTCAAAGGCTAATATCTTTCAATCCGTGCGGTCAAACTTACCAAAATTTTCACCACACACTTTCATACAACTCTAGTACAGGATCTTACGGTTAAATTTTCAGAAAAAACATTTTGTATCATTTTGGGTTGAATGCGCTGAAAATGATGTTTTTGGAGTGATTTTGAGGGGAAAATGTCTTGTTCCTTTAGGGGTTAATCTTCAGATTTTGGGCAATTTTAAAGACCCAGATAACACTTACACATTTCCATTTTTTTTTTCAATATTCAAATCTTTGAAACCCTTCAAGAGCACTACACCCATTTTCCATTTTTTCTATTCACTCTTTTGAGTTTTGACTAAACAAAAGACCACTGTTTGATTTTCCAATTTTTTCTAATCACTCTTGCAATTTCTCTATCTGCCCAAGACCACTCATGCATTCCCATTTTACTTTTTTTTACCTTCCAAGTTTTCAAACATATGATGAGCACTTCAGCATTTCCCAATTATTATTTCAATGGGTTTCAATTTATAAAACGCCCGATAAACACTCACACATTTTTATTTTTTTACAATCTTCAGATGTAAAAAACACTTGAAGACCAATTCAACCATATCCTATGTTTTTATTCACTCTTTTGAGTTTTCCTCAACCGAATAACACTTATTCATTCTCCATTTTTTTTCATTCACTCTTGCAATTTTCAGAGTAGTCCAAGAACAATCCATCCATTCTGCTTTTTTTTAACGGCAATATGCTATCATTTACATTTGTCATCAATTTTTTTTTAAAACCCGACAATTCTAAACCTTACCAATTTTTTTTAATTCACTCTTTTTTCAGTTTTCCTAAATTAAAGACGACTTTCACCTCTCCCATTTTTTTCCCCACTTTCGCAATTTTTTAACAACGAGCCAAACATTTGCCACGGAGTTCATGAATTTAAAGAATGAATTACTAGAACTACTATATTAAGAAGCATGCTCTGTGATATTATTTAAATTAATGAGCAAATAATTCCATCTTTAATCAACTTAAAAATATTATGTATACAAAATATATGTAACATGTGCATTTAAGTTGAGCTAATTAGTTTTGAGTGTTCTTGTAAGCCCATAAAATTATTTATCCAAAAGACATCTTATACCTTACCTAATTGAATTTATTTATTTTTGTAAGTTTTAAGATACCCAAAGACCACTTTCACTTTTCCATTCTCTTTAATCACTCAATTTATGTATGAAACACCCCAAGACCCATTGCCACATGGATCATTTCTGTATCCACTCTTCTAAGTATAGTAATTTAAAAATACATACCCAAAGACAACTTACACCTTTCTTGATAAAATTTATCCATTCTTGTAAGTTTAAAAAACTCACATACCACTTACACCTTTCCCATTTTATTCATGTACTCTTGGAATTCTAAGAAGATCCCAAGACCCCTTTAACCATTCCCAAAGTTTTTTATTCACACTTTTGAGCTACCCTAAAATTGAAGACCACTTGTACATTTCTATTTTTTCTATTCAACGAAGGGACATTTTTAAAAACATTTATATTCCACTTCATTCATTTCTGTAATTTTTTTGTCTAATTCTTAAAAATTTTAAAACAACCCAACAACTCTAAATCTTACCCATTTTTTTTAATTCACTCTCTTCAATTTTCCCAAAGCCAAAGACTACTTTCACCTTCCCCATTTTCTTAGCCGCCCACGCAATTTTAATTTCTAAGGTACCATGATAGTTTCACACCTAAAACACTTCAATTTTTTTGGATTATAGTGCAATGAATGAAAAAGGATACAAGAACTTTTATTTCTAGTTTTGACCGTAGGATCTCAAATAAGACTTATTAAGTAACATACTCACAAACTTTTGTTAACTTTGACCTCACGGATTGAAAGATTATAGTGTTTGAAGGCAAGCAAAGGGGTCATTTTCTCCCCTACATGCAGTGGATTAGCAAACTTTGACTTTACTTGGTGTCAAATTTTTGTACTACACAAGGTCTAAATCCATGACCATAGTGTTAAGCATGATGTAAGTTCCTTGTATAATACCCGGATCAAATGTTACAGGATTTTTACTTAACTCCAATTATACTAGATTACAAATAGTGAACTTCAATTGAACTCCTAGTGACCACTAGGAGTTCAATTTGTGAGCAATTGCCTTGGGATTTTCACCTATTAGTAGGACTAAGAGTAATGTTGTGAAAAGCAACTTGTATGTGGATAATTATCTGAAAAACCCATGTAAAGTTATAGTTCTCCATTGCCCTATCCACACTGTGTCCACACGTTTTTCATGCACCGGCTTGCATTGGGCCTCATTGCGGCATGACAATGTTTTGGACCACTGTTTTTTAAGAAGATATGAATGTGATATTGTGTTGTGATTGCATTTTAAGTTGTGGGGGTAACTTTTGACATGATTGTATGTGAATTTGTGAATTGGTTTAGCGTGAGGTGTATTATTTTTGTTGAAACAAGTCTGTTTGGTGTTGCGGGTAGGTTGAGTGGCATAATCTGTTGAGAAAGATGAAGACTAGAGCGTTGACAGATGCTGAGAAAGGAGAAATGGTTGGAATGCATAAAGGTGGAATGAGAGGTGCGCAGATAGCAAGAGAGTTAGGGATGCCATCTTCCACTGTTTATGGTCTTTTAGAAAGTTTTAAGAAACAAGGAACTATAGTGTCACCAAAGTCACGAGGTAGGCCTCAAAAGTTTACACAACGCAGAATGAGACACTTAGAACGCTTCCTTAATAATGATCGTCGTTCATCACTCACAGAGATTAAAAATGAGATGGCAAGTACTGCACATGTTACTACTCGAATTGTAAGGAACGCTTTTTAAACCCTTGGTTACAGAAAACGTGTTGCAGCAAAAAAACCTTTTTTCAATGAGAAGCACAAAGCAGACATGCTAGAATTTGCTAGAAAGTATTAAAACTGGACTGAGGAGGATTGGAAGAAGGTTATTTGGACCGATGAACCATCTTTTGAAATAGGAAGGAATTCTAGACAAATTAGAGTGTGGCGGAAGGCATATGAGAGACATTCATCTAAATGTCTAGCACCTATTTTAAAGTCTGGACGTACTTCAGTGATGGTTTGGGGTGCTTTTAGTGGCTTTGATAAGTCTCCTTTAGCAATCATACCTTCACAGAGTAGAAGTGCAAGTGATTTTGTTGATCTTATTTATGAAGGCACTTTAAGTGGGTTTTATTTTCTCCATGATCATCGAGAAGACATTATACTTATGGAGGATGGCGCTCTGGTTCTCCGCAGCAAGTTGCCAGAGTTGTGGAGAGAAGCTCATGGCATAAAGTAGTTGAAATGGCTAGCCAACTTTCCAGATCTAAACCCAATAGAGAACTCTTCATAGAGTATGGGAAGAGATACCTTCAGACATTTTGCAAACCCTTACTGCTACCATGCCTGCACGTATGAAGGAAGTAATTAGTGCAAAAGGTGGTAGTACTAGGTTTTGAACACTATATAGGAGAAAGCAAATTGTGTGTTGATTTTGGATTTTTTTCTATGTAAGCAAATTTTATTATTGAAATAGAGTCCAAAAGCTTTCAATTGCAAATTTTTGTATAAAATTCCATGAATTTTTGAGTTTGTATGAGCTTACTAAAGTAGCTCTTTAGTACATGTTTTTGGAAAATTACTGGAAATCCCGTAACATTTCTTCCAGGTATTGTACACCATTTTTTAGAGGTAGAGGAGGGGTGTAGCATATTCAAAACAACTGTTCAAGGAGTGGAGGTTCAAATTTTGCCAATCCACATTTTGATTTTTTTGTGAACTTAATATATTTTAGATTGATAATCGGGATGGTCAATAAAAATATTTACACTACATATTGTTGTGGAAAAAATAAAAAGTAAAAAATATGAAGTACTCTAAGTTTTATGTGGAGAAGAAGAAGTTTTTTTGTACCTCGCTCGACAATGTGTGACAATGTGTGAAAATGTTTGACTTGGATTTATATGCTATTTTTCACTAAAGACAAGAGCTTTCTTTTGACAATATGAAGGAAAAAATATTACTTGCTAGTATTGAAAATCTCACATGCAATAGAGTATCCTAGCAAAAGTTTTTGGGGGTGCCAAAGTGCCCCATCTCCCCATTTGAAATTCAAAACCCTATAAATTTTTCAATAAATGTCGGATTTAAGGAAAAGTTGTTCTCCGACTAAGGTCTTAGTAATGCCCTTTTACAATAAAAATTTCAAAGAGGAATGTTGATAATTGACTACGTAGGAACCTGACCAAACTTTCAAAAAGCCCATTTTTGACACTTGGTTCTTTACGGGTTAAGAACAACCATACACTAGTTTGTCCATATCCAATTTTTGTTAATCACTCTTAGAGTTTGAAACACCCCAAGACCACTCACACCTTCTCCATTTTTTTTCCACTTTCACAATCTATTAACAACCCAAGACCACTCAAGCATTTGCCATCTTTTGGAATTCATTCTTTTGAAAAAATGAATTTAAAGAATGAATTACTAAAATTGCTATATTAACAAGCATGTTGTGTGATCTAATTTAAATGATTCAGCAAATGATCCCATATTTAATCAACTTAAAAAAATTATACACACAAAATATATGTGCATTTAAGTTGAGCCACTAATAAATTTTTAGTTTTATGTGTTCCTAAAAGTCCATCAAAATATTTGATCCCATGTAAGCAAAGCCGATGTTTCCATACAAAGAAGTTTTGCCTAATGTAAGCCCCCCTAAAACCGACAAGTTAAGGAATGTGCATATATGGAGAGAGGTGATAATTATACTATTATTTTTCAGTGATAGCCAATAGAATTATAATTCCAACCCAAGTGATTTCATATTTTTTCGATGAAAGCTGAATTAGTTATGAATTTTTAAACTGTGCAGCCATGTTTAGTGGGTGGCCAGCAGTAGGTACCCCCCATAACCAACGACCAAATGTAAGGGTCTGGACTAATAGCAAACCTCCATTTGGAACTGAGTTGGTGGTAATGGGATGGAAGAGGGTTGGATATACCCCAATTCTATAGGCGTTGGCTATGGGTTTTTGTTGGTTATGGAGAGGCATACCTTATCTATGCAGAAAAGCCGCCCTTTTTGCTTAGTTTTTTGTTTCCAGGCAGCGGTCTGTAGTCATTCCACAATGAAAATGAATCCAGTGGCTGACGTGGACCACTTGTGTTTTCTATGACGTTGCACTCAAGCATGACCATGTTGTTACTAACGTCCTCCTAAACGTGCCTGTCTACGGTGACATGTGCATTTCGCCTTAGGTGGCCCCATTTTTTGTTGTATCTAGATTGTGATAGGATACCATATGGGTAAAGTCGGGTTCATGGCCGACAAGACCTTTCTATATGGGGGGTTGTGGTTGGACTTGTACTTGCCGGAGGTGATGACCGGTGAACTACAAAGTTTCGTGGTTTTGCAGGTGCAGGCTGCCCGTTTGTACCCTTATCCTTTAGATAGTACCCGTAGATAGGTTCCGAGGTGGTTGTTGTTAATGGTGAGTACACGGAGTCAGTATTACCGCTCGCCCTCACCAGACCAGTCAAAGAGTGCTTCCACTACGGACTTTGGGCCAGGGTCGGATACTGACAAGGTGTATTAGCTTGTTTCGGCGTTGGATACTGACCGTAGGCTTCAAGTCCAGGGCGTGGGCATGTTTGACAACATGGAGGATGATCTTTGTCATGTCGTGCAAAATAGGTTATCGGGATGGACTGGGGGCATCTCTTTGCCTGATTGGCGGCTCCAATTCCAGACCTAAATGAAGGAGAAACGCCAACGAACGCCGTCGTTTAACGACTCGTATACGTTTGAGTTGTTGCCCCAACATTTGTACCTGAGGCCTTCCAATCGTACATGAAGTAGACTATGCAGTACGAGGCACAGTTACGTCCGATTGAGGAGTACTGGCGCCAACGTGTAGAGTTGGTGACCAGGCTCAAGGAGAGTGCGGTTGCCCAACTCTCGACTCCGAGCGAGGAGCCGAAGGTGGAAGAGAGTTTCATCGATGAGGACTACAGGGCAAAGGCGTTGTTGTTGTGGCCAAACGGTCAGGCATTAGAGCCATGTCACATTTGGCCGTGGCAACACGTGCGACATTGATGGCGGTTGGCGATTTGCCAGCCTTTGATCCTTTGGCGCAATTCATGGTGCACTTGGAAGTGGAGTACGGGGGGTTTAAGCATGATTAAAACAGCGCATCCTGAATTTTTGCCTGGAGAAGGACAATATCAGACGCACTATGTGACTCGGTTGGCACAATTGTCAGCGGAGGCCGGCGATGTGTTCACGGAGGGATTTGTGTACCAAGATTTTAATTGACCATTGTACCACTTCTCGGGATCACATAAAGCGGACGGTTTGGCAAAGCGTGTTGTTCAGACCGTGAAGCGAGGCCTATGGAAGTATGGCTTACTACTGGATGGCCACTGTGATTGAAATCTAATAATACCATGTATTGCCATGGGATACTGGTTTAGCCGGTAGGCTTCACTGGCTGGTTTCAGTCCCTATTAGTTGTTGTACGAGCGAGAGCCAATTTTACCAAGTTTTGTTGGGAAAAATTGGCTTCGGTTGTAGACTTGAATGATCCAGAAGTGTCGGCCCAGTGTTTACAGGATTGAGGAAAGTTCCTCAAGCAGCCTATGCCCATGGCGATGGATAACTTGTCCATTGCTCAACACTGTGACATATTACGGTATGCTCATATTCGTAGCGATGCCTATCTAGCTCGCCTGCAACGTTTTTCCACGAAGGATTATGTTTATCTGCAGCATGAGGCGCCCACGACGTTGGACGTCAATGTGGAGCACACCATCTTTGCATGAAGGATGTGTTGCCCAGTGACATTTTATTGCTGGAAGGCAAGGATGGCCGGGAGTGTCAGGAGCACTCTTAGAATTGTGCTCCATGTCATTTATCCATTGATGACTATGTTCATCCAGAGTTGCCGTTGTGTCAGACGGTCGTTTGTGTTTAGTGTGTGGTGAGAAGAAGGTCGCGGCTACCATGTTGCTTTGTGACCACTGCCAGTGTGGTTGGCATATGACTTGCTTGATGCCGTCTCTTTCTACTCTACCGTTCGGGGATTGGACTTCCTCTCCTTGTCGGAGGTTTTCGAGCCACGTTTCACCCAATGAAACGGCTTGAATTCCTCATGGACTTATCATTGTGTGGTGTGTTGCTATCTAGTTGGAGTTTCTGGTTTTGATTTAGGGATAGGCAACGTGGAGATTGACCAAGGGATTGACAACAAAGTTGTCTAAGGCAATTAAAGATGGGGCTCACATTGCACCGGGCCTACCCTCTCTTTGTCACTTCTTTATATGCTTATTGATTTGGCGACGGGCGACATCTTCGACTAAATGCGTACAATTATTGCAGCAACATCACCGTGGATTTTAGTCTTCTTAGTGTTGTTTGATTCTAGCCGGATAGAGGGTCTTTTCATCTGCTAGGGGGGCACATGAGGGTGTACTCATATACTTGTTTTAGTGTATGTTTTTTTGTTTATTTGATGTTGGTTAGGACTCTTGATTTGTTGTGGTTATCGATCTTTCTTTACACGATAGCTGTCACGAGAGGTGGCGTCGAGGGCCTCTCCGCATCATAGTAGATTAGTTTGTTCCTAATCTACGGATTTAGGGACGTACGGTGGCGCACCACATTCATCAGTGGATGTTTTGCATCCACTTAGGATTGTATATGTGCGCACGTATAGCGCCGCAGACGTCTTTGACTTGACATCTTTGTCAAATCAAACTTTGTGAATGACTTAGAGAGTGTTTAGTGACTACCTTTGTTTGTTAGTGATTGTTTATCATTAGTAAAGGCTCGGCATGCTCCTATACTACTTGCACTTGTTGATTCTCCCTCCTGGAATACAAAATGCTTGACTACCCTAGTGATCTACTAGTTATTCTCTTGAGGGTGTACAGCGTATACTTGTTTTAGTGTATGTTTTTTGTTTATTTGATGTTGGTTAGGACTCTCAATCTGTTGCGGCTATCGATCTTTCTTTACACAATATCATAGTCAAAGCCCCTAGTAAATCTTTTAGTCATAATCTCTTGATAAACCTTGTATCAAGGTTAGTTTACAAGGTTAGCCCCCGGAATCTTGACGGAGAGAAGTTTTGCAAGTTGCCACGGGACGTGGCGTCGAGGGCCTATCCGTATCGTAGTTTTAGCGTAGATTAGTTTGTTAGTAGTCTACGTGTATTTAGGGACAAATGGCGGCGCACCCCATTCATCTATGGATGCTTTTCATCCACATAGGATTGTATGCATGTGCATATAACGCCGCACACGTCCTTAACTTGACGTCTTTGTCAAGTCAAGCTTTGTGAGTGAGTTAGTGAGTGTTTAGTGAGTTCTTTGCTTGTAAGTGATGGTTTGTCATTAGTAAAGGCTCCACATTCTCTAGTTTCACTTGCACTCGTTGATTTTTCCCTCATGGAGTGCGAGACGTTTTTTGAGGGCGTGTTACGTATACTTGTTTTGGTGTATGTTTTTCATTTACTTGATGTTGGTTAGGATTTTCAATCTGTTGTGGTTATCGATCTTTCTTACACGACAAAGTGCCAATGAGTCGTATCTCTCGCAAACCTTTTCCACAATGGCAAATTCCTTCATTGACAGTCAAGATAGATAGTCTTGTCTCCCAAGGAGTCCAATCTCATCAACTTGGGGGCTTTTAAGATGGAGCTTTATAGCTCCACTCCACTTGTTGGACATGTGGAAATACATAATAGCCAATGGCTCACCCAACACTTCCCCTAGCTCAATCTCCATTTCTTGCAACCTCTCTAACATCATTTCATGTATATCACCCCTTCTCCACTTTCCCAAAGCACCAAATTGAAAAAAGATTGCAACTTGGTAGTCAAGTGCAAATCCATTTTCATCCACCTCAATCTCAACTGGAAGTTGAATTAGATTAAAATGGTGGCCATCATTCCCATCCATTCTCATAGAGGGCCACTCCTCTTGAGAGACATATGAAAAATAGGGGAGAGATTCCACACTCTCCTAGGCAACTTTCTCACTCAAACCCATCCCTACAAGTTTATTAGTGGTTACTTAGGTGCTTCTCTTCTCAAAGCAAGAGTGTTAGGCGTGTCGAAACCCAACCACTAGGGAGGACGCGACAAACTTGTTTCACGCACCTTCTTCTGGCTAGGAGAAGATCTGACATCTACATTTGACCTCTTCTTAGTTAAGACCACATTGCAACCACTCTCTTATACCACTTCCATAAGTTCTAACATCCTAGAGGTTGAGGCTGCAGGGGCAAAAGACATTTTGCAAAGACAAGAGTGAATTTTGAAACAACAATATATTATATTTCAAAGTGTTGGCTATTATGTCTCTTTTTATCACCTTGACATCTACCTCTTCCCTCAACTTATTTTAAAGGCCACTAGAGTGTAGAGCTAAGAAGAAGCACAATGCTTGTTGGACTTTAATATTGAGTGACATAGACATCCAATTCAAAGACTTAGCATGCGAGTAAAAGTAATAACCTCTAATGGAACCTCTAAAAAGGCATATCCATATTCACGTGAGGGAGGTGCCAAATAGGTAGTCACCTTCCAATAAGATATAATCTTTGAATATATATAAAATGAAGGGGTGCGCATAAAGATTTGCATAATCAATATGAAGATTACAACAGAAATGAAAGAAAGTTGGGGGGTAGAAACTTGGAGGCTAAAACGTTAATGCCGTATTTTGGACAAGCTGCGTGGGTTGTTGAATAGATGTTGGAGCTGAGACATCCTAGACACGGCCCACGATTGATAGGGACTTTGCCAGATTGTGCTTGCTGGGATCCGTTGAGTGAGCTAAGGGGTAGTGGCTTGCGCTAGTGTTCCGCTGTCCCCTGCAGCATTTCTATACCATGTGGTCTTCTCGGGAGTGCTTCAATCTCTCACGGCGTTTTTGCTCATTGGGTGAGGCTTACTTGCTTGTTTTGGAGCCACAGGCTGAGACCGCGTCCGTGAAGGCGCACAAAGTAGTGACAATCCTCACATACCAATGTGGTTGAGGAATTATAGAGATTATTAAAAAATGGTTGTTGCAACTAGTATTTATTCCACCAAACAGAGGATACGGTGATGAGAAACAAGAGGAGTCGTGGGAGGCGTTGTTGTTGGAATTCATCACGTTGTGAGTCGTAAAGGGTGCTTTTCCGTTTGTGGGATCGTTAGATGCTAGGATTGGTGAAGAGGGTGATTTGATCGCCTTGGTGGGTATATTGTGTCTTTTGTAGGCGTTGGCGTCGTGAGGTGTTGGAACTTGGTGGTATTGGAGGTGTTCCTCGTGGCGGGTGGTAGGTTGTTGTCAATGCAGTAGGTAATTCTCTTGTCTTTTTGCTGGTAGTTGTGGCTTTGATACATTAGATGATATGCATATAGATGCCAGGTGCAATTTTGTTGTTGTAAGTGAAAAAACTTCGGAGGTGAAGGTTGGGAACTTATTGAGGGCGTGTGTTGGTTGTGACGCGTAGGGTATTGGCAATTTTGGTGGAGTGGAAATTGTGGCTAAGATTTGTGTAGTTGATCAAGTTGTTGCGCTTGTTGTTGTTGTTTAGGTTGGTTGGATGAGGTGGATTGTGTGCCCTTCACCTGGAATAATGTAGGGTAAGTATGGATATTTTTATGGTAGGGTTAGAAAGCTTACATGTATTGTGGAGGTGTTGGTGGTGACCCTCGGTTGCTGTAAAATCCGCTTTGTATGCGTGATGATCTCCTTGCCGGGTGCTGGAGAAGTACTACGGAGGTTGAGGCAATGTCCATGTTGTGCACATGTGATGTACATGCATTTGTTGGATCTATAGGAACTTAGAGTATGTGTAGCAGTCACCTCGCCCATTGTTGTGATAGGATTGCGAAGGCTAAGGGCCGCTTTACACCTAGAGGCCGGGCCAATTCATCTCCAAACCGATTGCACAAAATTTCAGCCCATTTTTGGGCTAGAGGCCGACCTCAAGTAGTCATTATAATAAGATTATAACCGGGCCAATTCTCCCATATGTAAAGCCCTTGGGGCCAAGAAGCCGGGCCGACTCAACAAAAATAGAGAATTTCAGCCACTCTCTCTCTCTTTTCATTGCCTTTTGTACAAGATGGATGAACGTAGACAAAAGGTCTTGGTGGCTCTTGTGTTCTTCATGGGCGTGCGACATGTTATGGCCGTTGTTGCAACTTTGCAAAAACTTGCTTTGCATCAACATTATGCTGCCATGGCTATGATTTTTGTTGTGATGGTTGGAGAGAGTGGTGCTTCTAGGAGGACACGAAGCATTTGGATGTATGATCGAAGTTCTCTTTTTGCGGACAATCAGTTATTCGGATGCTACTCAATTAAGTTATTCAAGCAACATACAAGGTTACTTCCCGAAACTTTTGATTATTTGTGTGGTATTTTATCTCCATCATTAAGCCGAGAGGATACAAAGTATAGAGCATGCATTCCTCTTAGAAATCGGGTTGCTCTTTCTTGAACCGATTGAGTAGTGGTAATTCATTGCGTGGTTGTGCTGAAACTTATGGGATTCATGAAAGTACTGCATCTATAATTGTTAGAGAGTTTTGTGCAGCAATTGAGAAGCATTTAAAACCACTAGTGATTGAAAAACAATCCACAGCTACTTTAAAGAGAATTGCAGCTGAGTTTGAAGAACTTAGGGGGTTACCTTATGTGATAAGAGCGGTTGATGGAAGTCACATACCTATCATTGCTCCTCCTATAGACCCTACTTCATATCATTGTAGGAAAGGTTTTTATTCAGCTCTACTTCAAGGTGTAATGGATAGCAAATGTAGGTTTTGGGATTACGATTTTGGATAGGCTGGACGTTGCCATGATTGGACTTTGTTTCAAAATTCAGATATTGGAAAGAAAGTTATGAAAGGTGAGCTATTACCTTATAAACTTATGGGTGACGCCGCATATCCAATGAGACCATGGTTCTATTCTCCTTTCAAAGGTGAAAAAGAAGGATTATCTAGAGCAAGGGCGCATTGGAATTTCATTCAGTCTTCTACAAGAATGGCTATAGAGAGAGCGTTTGGTATACTGAAAGGGAGGTGGAGGATATTATTGAAGAGGATTGATATGCCTCTTCGACATGTACCGAATGTGGTAACCACTTGCATCTGCCTTCACAACTTGTGTATTATACACAAAGACAAGTTTGATGATGAATGGGCAAAAGAAGGAGAGAGAATTATGCACATCGAGAGTACAAACCAGCTAGGACATTTGGAGAGTACGGATATTTATATGGCAGCTACACAAGCTGCTAAGGAAATGAGAAGATACTTGAAAATGGACGATGTTGAAGCATGAAGACTGCAAATTGAAGACATTGAAGAGACCATGGTGAATGACATTGAAGTTATGGACGAAGATGAAGATCCAAGTACGGAGGTAGTTGAAACAAGAAAGGACAAGGAAGCTAGGATAAAAAACATGCTCGTGCAAGCTACACAAGTGTATGAATTACTAGCTCAGTCTTTTTGGGAAGCACATTTGAGAATGGAAGGAAAAATTCTCTTCCCTCGTGTCCTTGATGCATCTGATTCGGCCGAAGAATACATCTAAAGTTTATCTATAAGCCTATCCATCTGTCATTCTACACTTTCTAGTAAAGCATTGGTTTTCTCAAAATTCTTTACCATGACCGAACTATTTTCCGCCATCTGCATAAACACTCCGTAACATTGTTCTTGAAAATTCTTCTTGTCCACCTATGTTGCTGGAGTTTGAGACAGAGTCGGAGTTGGAGTGTCACTTGAACTTGGCGGCTTCTCAATATCCGTGGTGCTATCTCCAACACTTGCTGAATCATTAGCGGACGCTGTCACATGCTTCTTTACGGTACGAGTCTGATGCCACCATTGATCAAAGGAGTCATAGAACTTACATGCGTGCCGATTTGACCCTGAAATTCCATTCGCCACCTTGTCTTCCTTGTATAACTTATACAAGCTGTTGAATTTCTTCTTGCAAGCCTCGACTGTTCGATTTAGGCGAGGAATCACTGCAATCAAACGGGCATGTAACTTCAACCAAGTATCCACACCTGCACAATAGTTTCGTGAGTTAAAAACATCGAAGAAAAGGTGATTTGGGCTTGTTTAGGCCTCTAAACAATGAATTAATCAAAAATTACAGCAATGGTTTTTTGTATAAAAAGACGTGATTAGTTGTCATGGACATGAAGAGAGAAGGAAGGAAGGTTGACTTGGAGACCATCTAAAGAGATCCCCCTCGCGGGTGCGAGGTGGAGGGATCAAACCCTAGCACCAACGCCATTATCCTCACCGGCATGGAGAGGCTGCGGTGCGGTGGGGGGGAAAGGGCGGGCACTCGGCACCGGCAAAGGCCAAGGCCAAATTGGCCAAATCTGAAACCTGATATTTTTTGGTTTTTTTGTTCAAAAAATCACATGCAAAAACCATACCTTGTTTCTTCGCGTTCTTTAGAAATTCGGACTCCATCTCGCCACGCAATGAAATCATAGTCTCCACATCGGCATCCTTCCAATTCTTTGAGCTAAAGTCTTCATCTTCCTCCTTCTCTTTCTTCACAATTTTCTTGCGAGGCTTCTTCACAGTTGCTGCTCCTTTCTTCTTTGGTGCCGGCGGAGCTACAATCTCTACATCCTCCTCCTCCTCAATCTCTTGAGCGGCCTTTCTCTTTCCATGAGGTGTAAACATACCCATAATCAATGGTGGTGGTGGAGGAATAGGAGTTCTAGGAGGCGGTTGAAAAAAATCAGGGATTTCTACTCTACATCTATGTTCTTCTAAAGAACTAGGAAAGGGCGGAAAAGCATGAGCTTCGGCACTTTCATACCTTTGCATCAACTTGTATCCACTCATCTCTAAAGACCCCTCCATCCTATCCTTGAAAATGGCAGCAACAATTCGACAACCCACAAAAAAATTTGGAGTCCAAGGCACAAAAACAAAAGAGAGAGATGAAGAGAAGAGCGGAGGGGATGAAGAGAAGACGAGGCCAAAAGAGCCGTTCAGATTTCTCTAAAATCCAACGGATGTGATTTGTTGAAAAATATTATATTTTATTAAAAAAAGATTTTTTTACCGAAACCTGACATTGGCCCCTAGGCCAAGAATTGGCCTTCCATTCTTGGTGCACCCAATTCACGAAGCTCGGGCCATGCTCGGGCCATGCTCGGGCCATGTCAGATCATGGTTTTTTAGAATAAAAAATTTTGACAACCAAGTTGGCCCGGCCTCTAGGTGTAAAGGGCTTCAGGCCAATTTCAGCCTTTCGGCCAATCCGAAGTGAGGATTTCAGGCCTCTTACTCAACGAATTGGCCCGGCCTCTAGGTGTAAAGCGGCCCTAAGGTAGTGATCATCTTGGTTGTTGGCTATTGGGGCCGCGGTGATGTTTTGCACTATGCTTGTCCTTCTCATCAATGAGCATGCGGCCCTGCGCTTAGGATGGAGTGTTGAAATACATGTAAACCATTTTTAAAAATGAGTAAAAAGAGAATTGTTGATAAAGTTGGATTATTTGTGTATTGCGAGTGGTGATGTAGAAAGGTCGTGTGAAAGCATTGTTGCTTGTGGTGCTGTAGCTGCTGATGGAAGGGCCTCCGCTTAGTGGTATAGTGCTGGTCACTTGATGTGTCGTGGCGATGCTCTAATTTTTGTTTGGTCTGGTCGTGTGTGTTGCGTAAGAGTGCATTGACGTGTTGTACGATGCTTCTGGCTTCATGTAGGTAGCGTGTCATTGCTATCTAGTTCTTCTTGTATTGAGCTTCTGTGTCAAATCTTGTATCTGAATCTTTTTGTTGATGTCATGTCTGGTACTCGCCTTGTTGCGGGGGGCGCCGCAGCTGAGTGTGGAATTATTCGAGTGGGTGACTCTTTGTAGATGGTCCTTGAGAGGGGCGACGACCCGCTGACAAGGGCCTTGGAAAATTGGAATGAGCTATTAGATTTAGATCCAAAAAAATTGGGATGGATTGTTTGATGTTGTCTTTGTGTGTGTGGTGCTCTCCATCTGTGCATGAACATATCGTGTGAAAACTAGGCGTGCTAGTGGCGATGTTGTGTGTGTAGGTGGGCTGATGCGAACTAGGTTACTATGGTTGCTTGCGGTCATTCTATCTACTGGATGCGGTCATGTGTATGAAGTGTATGGAGGTACAATGTGTTGCCTAGTGTGCGTCATATGTATCTATGGAATTTGGGGGGGCTAGGGGGTGTTGATGGGGGTGCCACATGCGGTCTTCTAGATCTATCCAATGCACATTGTCTACCAAATTGGTGCCCAAATCTAGAGGTCAACACACAGGATCCCTTGCTCAATCGCCCTCTCTCTAGATCTGAAAACTCAACTTTAAGCAGGCGCAAGCAAGGACAGATCCAATGTCCTCATGGCATGCCCAACACGATGTACTTATCTATCCCTTCAGTAGTCTCATATCCAATGCATAAGCGAGGACTGCAACAGCTCCTATTACGCACGTTGCTCTCACGCCATCGCTCAAAGACTTACTCTCTAGTACTCCCTTCTCCAGAATACTCACTCTCGCCTCATCTTTGCTCTCCATGCCCTTGACTTCTTTTTTCACCGACATTACTTATTTTTGATAGCGCAATGCATGTGACACTAATTCCCAAAACACTCTCAAATTTTCAAAATTGTGGGTTGAATTTTTACTAAATACTGCTAATTCTCAATAGACGGTGTCCCTGTTGAACAACCCATGCCACCCAGAAACCCAATATTCACATGGCACTAATATTACACTACAGATAAAATACAATATCACCTTCACTAAATTCACTCCCTTCCTATGAACCCTCCTTTAACGCCCGGAAAGATCCAAAACGGTCCTTTACAACATTGCTCCAAATTCTCTGTAGCGTTAAAGGGTTTGAAAAAGTAAATTACCACAAATACCTAGATTTTCTTTTAAGGCATTCTTTTATTGCCGAAGCAGACGCTTGGGTACGGTATTTTTTTGTAACTGCGTGATGTTGTTGCACAGGCTGGTACCATGTCAACGTTTAATCAGCCTCGAACATGGTACAATGGTACATGTGCTGTCAGTTGGTTGCCTTGCAAATATCAGGAGACCAATGCACTAAATGCAGTACTCTGAGATTGCACCAGAGCAAGTTACTGGTGGTAACATTACTTCCACCTCAAGACTGCTTGCTTTAACCCTTTAATGACAAGTGAGGTCAAAAGTACCCTTCGCAGTGGTCAGTTTCGTACATAATTCATTTCAGGGATTTGTCTACTGTGATACCCATGTAATGTCAAGGTGATACCCATGTAATGTCAAGGTGATACCCATATAGTGTCAAGGTGATACTCATGTGAAACATATGTGATATCCATTGTAACCGAACTATTGTGAATTGGAAAAAAAACTCGGCAAAGAGTGACCGAAACTAACGGATGCGTACTGTAGTCATTTTTGGTCACCTAGTTATAGGTCTCGTCATAATCCCTTTATGGTCTCTAGGGCATCAAATGCATGGTTATTTACTATGTAGAATACAAAAATTGTATTAAAAGTTAGCAAGACATATACCTTTAGAATGAAAATTCTTCAACTAACATCTTTCATTTGGAGGTCATTTCAATATATTATAAACCTTATTATGTTCAATACAACACCATAAATGTAGAATACATGACCATTTTGCAACTTCTCAAACATGTAGTAGGTACAATAATCATATTATATACATCAATTACACCTTATACATCAAATACACAGAAAAAATTAGGTTGCAACCCAAATGTGGCTTTTAGGGATAAAGGGTTAAGCCTAAATCCTAAACTTAAACCCTGAACCAGTAAGGCCTTTTGTACATAGGGGAAAAATCAAAGGACTCAAACCCTAAGATACCAGTGCTATATTCCTCAAGGATGAGACGATTATTTGTGAGGTATTTTTGTTGAAACAAGTTATTGTTAATAAATTTTATAAAAAAAAAGAGTGTCTACCTTCATGAGGGGACATTAGTTAACCTTTCATGAGGGGACAAGTTTTGGTATCATCGTACACATCGATTTGGTTTGGACACCCCTTGTACAAACCAAACACAATGGGTATCAACTAGGTATTACAAAAGTATTGCCTAGATATTACAAAGGTATGACTTTGGCATTACATGGTTTCAACTTAGAGAAATATTTTGTATTTTCCAAAAATTTGGACACCTTCCATTTTGAACTAATTATGTACAAACCCAACCAACGCGTAGGGTATTATTAAAAAAATACTACTGGAATTGTAATCAAATATTTTTTTGGAAACTTGCCCAAACTCTCAAATTACCCCGTAGGTACAAATTGGTTCTGGTGGGGCTAAATTGTGGTGATCTTGATCATTTGTTCCAACTGAAAGAACTGAATAGAAGAGAAGTTGAAAGTTTCACTGGTGACTGGACACAAGTGTCCAAAATGAATATTTTTAGCACGAAAGTCAAGAAAATGGATTGAGCATGTCAAAGAAACTAGAAAAGAATCTAAACATTAAGGGAATCCATATATTTGGGAGTGAAGTACAACAGAATGATGAGCTCAAGCTATGCTTTATCCACAACACAGAGATTCAAACTTCTCTTGTAGTAGCCTCTGTAGATCTGTTAGTTATGTGGAAAATCAACCTCATCAAGAATTGTGTATCATGAAATAATTCAACATTGTTAAATTATTTCATGATGCACAATCTAAGGAATCAACCTTTATTTTATCTCTCTGATCACCACATTTTTCCAGGTTTAACCCTTAAACGTCTGTCGGGAACCGTATACACAAGCACGTATTTCCAATCGTAGTATATAGAAAATTTATCACGTTTTAGCAAAGTTTCTTCAACTAACATCTTTCGTTTGGAGGTCATTTCAATATCCAAACCTTATGATTTATCATGTTCAAATTCGACACCATACACGTAGAATACTATGGCCATCAGTGGCACCTTCTGTCGTTCAAGGGTTAAAGATCAGCAGTTTATAATAACTCAGGATCAGATACCTCAAATTCAACTCCTCCCACTAGTTCAACCTTCATTCATAATCACTAATCAATGTCATGCACTTTGAGAAGGTTGCTTCCAACTTCCCGACTAAAATATGCTGCATGCATCATGTCTGCGGTTGCATAGTTCAACGTAACAGTGGGAGCATGCAATCAAGTCCATTTTTAGAAGGTGAAAGCGCTTCACAGATGTGGATAAGTACAACTGATTAGATAGACTGAATGGCGTGTAGTACTGTAGAAAGGAAAGAGAGGTTCATGTGCGAAGACGTAGCAGGCGCAAAAGAACATATCATCAGTTGCGGTAGCGCACAGCGACAATATTATGATAGCTGGCTACTTGTAGTACTAAACAAAGGATGCACGGCTCTCTTTCGGCCATGCGTCGAGGGAGAAAGCGGAAACGGTCCCACAAGCTGGCGAAGCGCCGGGACCGCACCGAGATGTGTGCCCCGCTTGGCTTTTGAAATGCTATCTACCCACTCAATATATGCAATCTGCTGCCGAGAGGTGATAAACAAGAAAAAACCTCGTGATCTCATGACTCAGGTGGCAGAACAAAGGCACGAAAGGCTCATGAAGCACAAGTATACCCAGTTGGGTTTCACGACGTGGCGAACCATTCATTTTTAACTATAATTAATGACGCATGAACATCGTCGTGATTCACTGGCAGAGATATTGTTCCCTGAGATGAGCACTACCACAGAAAGTCGAGGACGACCTAGGACCAGGTCGAAAGTATGACCTTAATGCATGCAGGCCATAGCAATGATAAACACAAGATCTTTTTTTTTCGAACTCCTCGTCTTGAGATGTAGTACACATGAAACTGTCATTGCAGTTCAGAAAGACCAGGTCAAGCTGTTCTAACTAACAGTCACCTCCCAGCAGCAGTGCAGGTGTCTCGCTATCAAACAGGCTAAAACATCGGACCGCGCACCAGTTCAGTAACCTAGGCGGCAGTGCACTGAGGTTTGAACGACTCAATGAAGACTCCAGTTGCCGCACACAAAAGCAGATAACGCGAAACAAGGTGCGAGACCATGAAAACCATCACAAAAACACTTCAGCACACTGCAAAACGAGGCCAGTAATCCAACGTGCACGATGTACGTACAACGTGCAATCTGCAGGCCTAATCCAGTCCAACGCTTATCATGAATACACCTGCGAAAACCACGTCGTCAAGTAGATCACCCAGAACGGCACACACCCGGGCAACCACTGTGAAGAACCAGATCAGCAACCTCCCAAGTCCCAGCCAACCCAGAAACAAAACTGATCCATACAGCACATCAAGGAACACGGCGATATGACTCTCCAGCCGCAACACCGAACCCGGAAAGAGGGAGAAATAAAGAGAGCTGTGCAGACTGTGAGGGAAATGCTCACGGCGCCATAGCAACCGTAGGTGGAGAACCCCCTCACAGACTGATCAGCTCTCTGTATCTCTGCCTCACAAGCGCGCCTACAGCTCCAGGACCACTTGCCCGATAGACGACGGAAGGCTTAAAAGGCCGGCGGCACTCACACCAGCCGGCGTCACCAGCCAATCGTCATCAGTCAACCAGGTGCCGCTAGCATACAAGTTGCCCCAGGCACGAGAGATACAGGATCCCTGGAGCAAACAAACAAGCGCGGCCCGGGTCCGAAGGCGAAGCGGGGGACCTGGACTCTCATCCCTCGGGGAAGCTGCCAGTGCAACGAGGCAGTGGCCGCTGCGTGTGCCCAGGCGCTACCATCAGGAGATGCGGAACCGTGAAGCCGGCACTGCAGATATAAGTAACCAGACCCGACAAAGCTGCTGACGTGCGCCTGCGATGCACCTTACCGATGATTCTGAGGCCACTAGGCGTCCAGCTACGGCTACGGCGTACTGTACCGCGCTGGAGGGTATTAAACGGCATACGCCAACTTGAGTGAAAATGCAAGTACGGGGTTAACTTGCTGCCGTCGCAGATCACTGACGTTTCTGTGCGCCAATGCGGGTGTGCCGTGCGTCCCTACGTTGTAGAAAAATCCCCTGTATTTTGGCTGATCCCTGCCACATTGATCATTGGAGTTTTCCTGCAAGTCACTTGCGAAGAGGAAAGAAAAGAGAAAGGCAGGCTGAGATTTGTGTACGAGAAGAATGAGAGCATGAGAAATTTCATGCGTCCTTATTCAGCCCCTATCAAATGTAAGGTACTTTTTAGAGTTTTCCTGAAAGTGACAGGCATCACCTTGCATGTGACCCCATACCTTATGGTCTTATGTTAGTAACTAGGATCATATGGACATGGTGAAATGGTTTGGGAAATGTTTAGGGGACTCTTGTTCAATTCTTTGAGAACTTATGGTACTATGGGGAGCAGGGTTATCAAATACATGTATTTGGAATATTGAATACATGTATTCAAATGTATTCATAATACTATACTACGGTAGTTACCATGTATTCCAACTCTAGTCATCGCACTGAATGCCCGCAGTCGTCAACACGCTTTCCGCCTAGCCACCGCTACTTGTTCGTCGTAATCCTCCTCAACTCCCTAGATTTGTACTTGATCATGTACTTAATTGTCATTTGTACTTAGTCATGTATTTAAGCGTATTTGGAAGACGTCAACGACAACTGATATGTATTCATATTTGGAATACAAATAAATATGGCTAGGGCCCAAGAGCATTGATTGCTATGCATTTCATTAATGTAAAAAAAGGGAGCATGAAATTCTTCATGTTATCTTTCTTTCCTAATTAAATCTCACCCTGTTTTTTCAAGTCTTTCCTCTTCAAGAAGAACTTCCTCTTCAAGAAGGACTTTCAAGAAAACTCTAATGTTGAGCATTATTCGGATGTTGACAAACCCGTTTTGGAAGGTTTTGTAGTAATGCAGATTCAAGGGGGCCACTGTGGCACTCAGTTTTGAATGTGAATGGCAGTTAACTAAGGTAGAGTCACCCAATTCCGATCACTTAAGCCAATTGGGTACGCAAATGGTATGTCAAAAACATTTATGTAGAAAGGTGCGGAATTAGGAATGAGACTCAGCAGATATTTTTTCAAATTTAATCACAAAGATTTGGAATTGATATAGAATTTTAAAGCCCAAAAATCACCGGAGCCCATAATTAAACTGTAGAGTAGGTGAGATTTAGTGCACTCCTTTGACCAATGCCAATAACTTGGCTCGCTTTACACTACGGTGGAGAACTCCAGCTGCCAAGAATTCAAGGGAAATCAAGCAATATGATTGGAGAACAATTTGTTCTTCACCAGATTGGGTTTACACTATGGCCAAGACTTGACCGGTGAAGAACTTCAAGCATGGATGAAAAAATGACGTGGATGCCTATGTGGCAACACCTTTTTGAAGAGTTCCTCTCCTCTGAATTAGTTTTTTGTTCGACCTCAATCCCCGAATAAAAAACCAAACCACTGGAGAAGAACTTACTTAAAATATTCTTTCCCCCTACAAATTCGCTGAATTTTACAACAGTTCAAGTTCTTGCTTCTTCTTCCATGAATTTCTATTTTTAAAAACATTGTTGGATAAGTTGCACATTTTTGCCTAGTTTATGTGGTACAAATTTCAAGTCAGTTTGATAAGTATTGAGTGAGTTACATGCATTTTAGTGGAAGGGGGTTATGCCAAAAAATCAGGGTCAATTTTGAACACTACAACTTTGGCGTGCTGTAACTTTTTGGTGGAAGGTCTTTATCCTATCCTTGTTTTACACAGAGATGCAAATTTTTGTCTAGTTTATGTGGAACAAAGTTCAAGTCAGTTCAATTAGTATTGAGTGAGTTATGTGCATTTTAGTGGAAGGGGGTTCTGCATATTTGCAAATTTTTATTGCTATTGATTTTCAATTGTTCTTTAATTGTAAATGACATGATTGTGGGGCTTGTGTTTCAGGTAGGAGTTTACTACTTGTTACTCTTTCTTAGATTTTCAAAGTTGACTGTAGCCCAAAAACTCTATGCTAGATTATGTTTTCTATACAAGAAGTAGAGTTAACCTAGTGTGATAAATGGCTCTCAAAATCACATTGTATGTTGAATTCATGTGAACTTTTTACCACACAAACTAGACAAGTAGGACCATTCTTTCCAACAAGTTTTACTAGTAACATTTTTACACTTGATGTAAAATGTATAGATTTTGAAAGGTGATTGCGGCCAAAAATGCATGGGGGCCCTTATAACATTAACCCTTAAACGACAAATCTTTCTATAGAAATTTTATAGAATCTTTGAATTTTAACACCCATATTTAGCTACCATTTACATTCTAATTATATCACATGATTTTTATTATACATTCAAAGAATTTTGAAAAAGAAAAACCATTAAAATGAATATCCATCATTAGAAAATCATAGTCAAAGTGAGTTGAAAAATGAAAATACCAAGCCCCTCAGGCTGGCTCTGACGTTTAAGGGTTAAGAGATGGGAGAGATCCATCTTTTGTTCAAAGAAATCAAAAGCCATTTTGGAAAATGATTTTTTATCGACAAAGAGTTGGCGCATTGAAGGAATTAAACGGAAAAGACAAGATGACATTGGCAAAAAGCGGGAACGAAATTAAAAAAACAATTTACATTTGATGGTAATTTTTTTATTTAGAATAGTTTCTTTTGAGTTTGACCTTATATTTGGACATCAATCGTTGTCAAGGTATATCTTATCTTTATTTTTATTTTTATATTGACATCTTTTGAGATTTCTTTTACAGACTCGTCTAATGTGCAAAAATCATTTCATTTTTGTTAGTTGGGTCAATTATTGTCCACATAAAAAACAATGTCCTAAAACTTCATACTGATATTTTTCAAATTATGTGTTATTTTTCATATTTCATTTTTATAATTATTGTATTGAAAATATTGTATACCAACTTCATATCGTCTTTTTACAATATGATCTCAAGAAGGATTGAAATAATATTAATTTGATGTCAATATTGATATGGAATGCGATTATGATCCATATGGAATCTATATGACCATAAGAAACATATATCTGTGATATATTCTACATATGAACAATGGTGCCTTCTATTTTCCTAATATACTTTTGGTAAATAAATTTTGAACTACCAAATCGATTATTTTTTTGTAGTATAAAAATTATAAAGTAGAACCCACAATAAGCACATACATGTGTTGTTACTTAGTCTAATTCAGCATCAACAAGCCTTATGTGGTAATTGAAGAAAAGGAAAGAAAATAATTAAAAGGTTTGAAAGAAATTAATTATAACACGGTTGTGTGTGCTAACATGTATATTGTATTCATGTAAAATTTTTATCACACAAACTAGACAAGTAGGGGCTTTTTTCCCAACAACTATTACTACATTTGGACATTTGATGCAAAAGATGTAATTTTTTGTAGTTCAACGGAGCCCATAATTTTACATAATATGTCCATGGGGACCATTAGAAATTGTGGTTTCCATTGGCTAGCATAAACTTCTTGGTGGTGAAGTTCACTGGTGGTCTTCACCTTATGAAGTTGGCCGGTGGACTTCACCGTTGGGTGTTTACACTACTAACCGGTCAAGACTTCTTCATGCATTACTTTATTCTTTTTTTATCTTGTCCAACATCCACCGCTCGCCTCAAATAACCATGTCGTGGCCAAGACTTTTTGACCAGCTGGTGGAGTTCTCCACCGTAGTGTAAAACTCCCCTAGGTGAGAGTGAGTAAAAAGAGAGAAGACATGCCATGGATAACCAACTCATGGAGGGTACCCAATGCCGATCGGCCCTGTTTGACTTTCGAGGCAATGCCACCAATGAGCTTAATTGAGGTGGAGCAACCCAAAATTGCACACTTCATGACTCAATGCCGATAATGACTGAAGTTTTCAGATTTGGAGTTATCCGTTTTGGGTCGCTTCATGCACCATTTCATGCATTTACCATTTTCATGCACCATCCCATGCATACTCTACTTAAGGTTGGATGACCTATAACCACCAACTTAAGCTTGCTGAACTATTTATAGCGTTTGTATACATGGTAAGACATTTTTTGGGAATTCAAAATAGGATTTCATAAATATTGCAATTGTCGTGACCATTTATTTCTTCATATTGAAATTGCTACAAATTTTCAAAGTGGATAGTAAGCCGTGACCCATTCTCGACATACAAAACTCTCTATTTCCACAGTAAGTTGTACTAATGACCACTTCTACAAGAGACTAAAAACCAAGAGCTTTGAACCAATCATAAACTGACACCCAATCGTAACTGACTTCCTAAAATTTCGGAAATGGGATGGGTGGGTGGTGTTGGTCTACATTAGATTGTTGGTTCTGGGGTTCGTGGCGGTGATAGGTCATCCAACCTTATCGGAATTGGGTGCCTCAACCTTATTGTAGGTGGAGAATCGTTCATCCAGTCCGTGTCCTCGAACATTTGCGCCGCCATTCTGGTCAATGACGTGTGTCAATCTCTCTCTTTGGTAAAAATAGCATGAGGTGTGTGGGCTCGATGATAAGCAAATAATGACCCCGGGGAGCCCTCATCCAGTCCAAGCCGTCAAACCACTGTCATTGGGTGAATTTTACCCGTAGGCTGTGAATCTTACCCGTAGGCACGAGTTCGAAGGGCCATATTCGGCAGTGTTCGGCAGTGTTCGAAGGGCCATATTCGGACCTCAGGAGGCCGTTGGTTCTCGACTTTCCCCCTTTTCCTTTTTCAAGCTGCGCACAGAGCCAAGCATTCAGTGCATGCGATGAATAAGTCTGGCCATCTTGTGGACTGGCAGCAGATTCTCCAACTGTTCAACCGGCCCTACCTCCGTTCGGGGATATTCAATGCAGTTTCTGCCAAATCATCTGTCTTACAGAACCGCATTCCAACCTGATCAAGGTCAAGTGGTTCTGGGGAACGGCTGGGGAAGGGAACCGGGGAGGGTGGGGAACGGAGGTTGATGAACGGCTCGCAGGCTGACCCCCTCATCCATCCGGCGCTCGCCCAAACGAGGGGTCAGTTCGCCCTGGCCGTCTTGTCACTCCACTTCCATTTTCAGTATTCTTATTTTCACTCCCACTTCGACTCCTACTCCCAATCTTGATCAAAATTTGTACTTGCATCCTACCAAATTGAATGCATGGTTGCAGCCATAGATGTGTTCAATGGAATATGGGGCGCTTTACACTATGGACCATGAGGATTGACCAAGAGAAATCATTTATTTTCATGGTCACGGCTCTTGGTCTAAAGCCGTGACCATGAAAAATGAAAAATCATTTTTTGAGTGTCTTGGTCAGTTCTCATAGTGTAAAGTGGATTTGGACCGGAACAAGTATGGGCTGATTTTTTAAATGTATATCTGAAAAGGGCGGATTTGGAGTTTACCTCGTCATTCACTCTTTCACCCTCCCCTTCTTCTTCCTCCTTGTTTCTACCTTCCCTCTTTTCTTCTTCTCTCTTTTCTTCTCTTCTCTTGAAATTTGAGCAACTAGGGTTGCAATAGAGGGGAGGAGGAGGGACCTTGTGTTGATGTTAGAGTTGTACATGTGCTTGCACATGCATGTTTCACACGTTGTGAGCATGCAAGCACTGATTTTACAAGGAAAGCGGGAGAAATTGGCAATTTTCAGCTTGTTTTTGGAGAGTACGAGACAAGGAATACGGAGCATTTGAAGTTTTGCAAGACAAGGTGGATTTACGGATCGATAATTGTTGGGATCATATACTGAAGGGCAATTTAATTTTAGAACCCGAGTTAAATTTGCTACTTTCAGATTTTTTTGTGAGAAGTTAGGGCCATTTTTGCAAAAACAAGATACACCTTTCAGGAATTCAATTTCTGTGGAAACTAGAATTGCAATTTCATTGACAAGGCTAGGATTTGGCAATGGACAATTGCTTGTAGGAATTTATTTGGGGTTGCTGAATGTACGGTTTCAAAAATTGTGAGAGAATTTTGTAAAGCCGTTAGACAACATTTGCAACAAATATTTGTTCAAATGCCTAGTGAATCGCAATTTAGGGTTTTAGCTAAAGAATTTGAAGCTCTACATGGCATTTCATACGTTGTAGGCGCAATAGATGGGTTGCATATAGCAGTATTGGCGCCAATTGTTGATGGAGAAGATTATTATTGCCAAAAGTTGTTGTTTTCAGCTATTCTTCAAGGAATCGCCGATGTCAAATGCAGGTTTTGGGATTATAAGTTTGGATGGGCCGGTAGTCTTCATGATTAGGTTGTTTTTCAAGTTGGAAGAGCTTGTATGGAGGGGAAACTACATCTGTACGAGTTGACAGGGGATGCAGCATATCATGTAAGACCGTGGATGTACTGTCCATTCAAGGGAGGAAAAACCAAAGTGTCACAAATCCATGGATATTGGAATTTCATTCAATCTTCAACCCAAATGTGTGTAGAGAGGGCATTTGGAATTTTAAAAGGGAGATGGAGAATTATCATGAAGAGGTGTGATGTACCATTGAGGATGGTACCGAATATTGTCTCAACATGCACTGTGATGCCCAATTTGTGCATCACAATGAAGGATGGATTTGACATGGACTCAATTACAAAAGCCAAGGAACAACTACAAAATGAATAGAGAGTGGCAATTTAAGAGAAGGTCAAGAATTGCATTGTGAAAGGGCATCAATTTAGGAAGTGAAGATTCAAATTCTGAATAGAGATGATTTTATGGCAACAAATGAAGTGAACAATAAAGAGAGTGAAGTATTTCTATTGAAGGAGAATGAAAGGGCTGAAGACTTGCTTTGTGAAGTTATAACAATGCACGAAGTTTTGGCAAAAAATCTATGTCATTAGAAAATTCCGAAGGAGTCAAATCTAGTGTTTTCTGATAGTAGTTCTGATTCCATGGAAGAATAGCTAAAACCTCTCTAGAAGTGCTACAAAAATTACGGTCCATATTTTTTATCAAATCTGTAGAGTGTTGGAAGGTGGAAATCAAAATGGCAAAATTGCCTACCACTTGTTGCAAAAGTCCTTCAATTTTGTCTTGACTCTTCTTTTTCTTCTCTTGTGTATTCGTTGCTATGGAAGGGTTGAAATTTGCCGATTCAAGAGTCGTAGGTGGTAAAGAAGTCGTTCCAAACGTGTCGTCTCCTTCCATTGCACTTGCCGGAATTTGGTTGTGAACACTTGCACGTTTACTGTTCCATATGTCCATCTCTTCAAATCAACAGCAGTCTTGTTTCCAATCCGTTCCCTAAATTTTCATTCGCCTTCTTGTCATTTTGGTATTCGGTCAAGATAGGTTTGTACTTCTTCTTACAAGATAGCCATGTTCGGTTGAATCTTCGGATTCCCACAACCATTCGGACTTGTATGCATGCATTCATACCGACAACACATGACAAAAAATAGGAGTATTATGGCCAAAAACAAGCTCAAAAGGGGTGAAAAGGCAACTTGAATGAAAATTCCAGTAATGAAATTAGGACAACTTTTAGTACAATTAACACTCCGAAAACATTTTGGACATCAAAAAGCTTGTGGAGGAGTGAAAGCTATGGGAGGAATCTATTTGGTACCCGGAGACCGGGGATCAAATCCCTACGCGCGCAAAGAGATGATAGGGCCTGAAACTAGACCTGCAAAGCTTCTCCAAAGGCTAAGGCCTTCTACGGCCTCATCATACGGCCCACATACGCCTTCATTTGCCACAAAAATTCAACTTTTTGCAAAAAAAATTAAAAAATTTCATACCTTGTTTGTTTGCTGTTCTTGCAAATTCCTCGTCCATCTTGCCTCTTATTGCAATCAAGGTTTCAACTTTGTAATTCTTCCATCTCGTAGAAGTTGCGTCCTTGTCATCCGATTCTTCAAGTTGAATCACAGTTGCCTTCGCCTATTTCTTCGGTTTTTTCCTCACGGCAGTCTTCTCTTTTCTTGGACGACTTCTCTTCTTTGGAGGCGCTTCGGACACCTTTCTTGCACCTTCCTCTTGTTTCACCTCCAAAATCTTCTTTTCTCTCATGAACTCACTATGTGGGATTTGGGTGCCAATCTCCTCTAATTCTCTTTCACTATGACGGAGTCTTCTCCAAAAATCTATAGAAGTAGGGAGAAATGCACTAGGATGCAAATTGGGCAAATTCGGCTCATGCTGAAATTGCACTTGAGCAATTCTAGATGGTGCATTACTTGGAGGCAAAGAAAATGGTGTTGCAAATTTCATCCGTTCGGAGTTTTGCGACCATGTGTGCCCTTTGGAATCTCTACACTCTTTTGTCTAGACTATATTCCTCCATTGAAAGAAAAGGTAGGGAAACAAATCTTGGCAATAACAACAAAAAACATGCACAAAACAACACAAAATAGTGCATACACAAAAAATTAGAGAAGGAGGAAAACGGGACATACGGCCTTTATTCACTTCTTTTACACTCCAACGGTCTCAAAAAAACAACGTTAAATAATAGTATCCCAACGTCCTACAGAAACATGGAAAAATTACGGGAAAAAAAAATTAAAAAATTGATTTTCAGCCAATCACTGATTTTTAGCCCAACAGCCCCCTTATTTTCCGTCGAGCCGACCTCTTTGCCTCGACTCGACGAAAAACCCGGACCAAGAAACATTATCCACTCGGTAGAAAATAGCATATTAAGGTAACCTCAAACTCCGTGGTCAATCTCCTTTTTTCAAGGTAGTGTAAAGCAAAGTTGGACCGGGGTGACTTCCTTGGCCAATCACAGATTTTAGAGGGCCGTGGTCAATCTCCATATATTTTCAATGCAATGTCTTTTTTTAACGTGAATGAAATTTTAGACATGTAGTAGTGCAATTTCTAAGGTAGTTGTTTGGGCTTGGACATTGGTCAAATTAAAGAATCTATGAAGAGGTTTTATGATTTTTAGAGGGATTGGTGATGTCATGCTTTATGTATGTAATACCGTATGCCATGGTCGCTTTCGGCACTCCCTTGCCAAGTGAATTATTTTTTGGACCAACTATTTCGGCACTGGTTAGCAAATTTTCTGGAACTCGGCATCTTCTCGTTTGGAAGTTTCTAGATTTCGGCATGTGTTGTGCGCACTTACATTACAGAAATACTATTGTGTCTATGAAGGAGCTAACGACTCAGTCCAAACAAGAAAATTGTATCTAGCAGCTCACACTGATCACAATAGTATGATTTCTTGCAGAAATTGGACGGAGCTATCTTCCACATTCTAGTTGGAGACACAAATAATTTCTTCATTGAACGGTACATTATTTGTACAAATAGATTCAGATTTAATGGGATCAGAGGGTTGGTTTTTTTTTATTATACCAATTAAATTTTTTCTTGTTTTCCCTTAATTTTTGGCAACTTCAACAACTCCACCTGTAATTTTCACATATTCAGACAGTTTTGAATTGAATTTATTTATTTATTTTTGGCAATTCTCTTAAAATTTCCAAATTTTTGGACAACGCTTCATTTTTTATTAATTATGTATGAGAGCGACCACGGCATAGGTAGAACATGGGTCTAATTTTTTTACTAGAAATATAGTAATGCAAACTTACAAAAATGATTCTTAAAAATGAAAAACCACATTTTTCCGTAATAAATCCTTTTGGCTTTTCTTCATTGAAAACCTATGTCATTCAAAGAAATTTATACAGAAATTTCAAGCAAATAATAGAACCAATGGAACCCATCTCTGGTTAGTACACTAAAATTTATGTTTAGTGTAGTATACACTAAATGCGAACCCACACACCAATTGCAAACGAGGCATTTAGTGTAGTGACATAACCGTACACTAAATGCCAACTACTACACTATTTGTCAATTCTAGAAAAGAGTTGGACATACTTTTTTTCACTTGTGCACATTTAGTGTATCAACAATAGAAGTATAAAAAAAAGGTCCACCAGTCGAGGGCTGAAAAGAGGTCTAGCAGTCGAGGGCTGAAAAGAGGTTCAGCAGTCGAGGGCTGCCAGAGAATCTTATCAGCAACTTTCAAATGGCCATAACTCATTCAATTTTTATCCGAAGTGGGCGTGTGAGGTGTTTTTTTGGCATCTACAGAAAATGTAGATGCCAAAAAACACCTCGTATGCTTAATTTGGACAAATTTTGAACAAGCTAAGGCCATTTGAAAGTTGAGAATGAAGAGAAGCATGGGGCTCCCGGTTGGAAATCAAATAGTTTAACCCTTAAAGGTCAATAGGGGACCATGTATATGGTCATGTATTTGGTCATGTATTTTACTCTTTAACATACAAATAATATACTAGAATTAGGCAAGACATACACCTTTGGATTAAAGATTTTTCAACTAACATCTTCCATGTGGAGGTCATTTCAATATTTGAACCTTATCATGCTCAATTACGGCACCATACATGTAGAATATATGACCATTTTCCACCTTTTCAAGCATGTAGTAGGTGCAATAATGATCTAAATTTAAATTATTATGTGTCATCATATTGGGCTCGATACAAATACAAATTTATGTAACTACTCTATACATCAATTTTTATACCTTGTATGTCAAATACACAAAAACACCATGTTGCAATCCAGAAGAAGAAGAAGAACGCCGGTCTCCAAAGGAGGCCGGCGTGAATAAAATGTCCGTTCATTCCACCACTAAGTCCATGCCCACCGGGCATGGGTTAGTAGTATGGAACTACTTCCCCCTTTCGAGGGTAGACACTATGTACCAAGTAACAAGTAGCCAAGAACAAAGGACCAGGGTCCCAAAAGTCACCAAAAGAGAGAGGGTGTGTATAATGAAATGCAAATGTTAGTCTATGAAGGGGGGTTTTGAAGCATCAGGAAGGGGTTGGTTGTTTTCAAGTTTTTGTTTATGCAGGAGTATTGACATAGCATGTTGAATTGCGATAATGTTAATATTTGAAAAAGTGGTTTTGATTAAAGTAATGGGGATTTTGAATGTTTCTTCAAGGGTAGTCATTGAGGGAATGAAGGTGGTGGCTCTAGCACCCGCGGTGATGACAATGAGGGGGTCAACTTTCCATCCTAGTGCTTGAATATTGTCAAATAGTGGTTGGTATTTATTTGTTTTGTTTGCAATAGTGTCCGGAGAGAATCTATCATTGCAATATGTGAATTCAATAAACTGAATAGTGAGATTAGGGTCTATGTGATTTGGTGGGGGGTCTTTGTATGATAGTCCTCTAACACATAGCAGGTCCGGTTTGAATCTGGCATTACAGTGGCATCTTTGAGTGCAACATATGCATGGTAGCAGCCAAGGAGGGACTGTATTTTCTTGTGGGTTGTCATTAAAGGTTCCGGCATTCATGAGAATGAAGCACCGGGATTTGGTTGATGATACAAGTAGTTTACGAATAGCCCATACGGCTTTATTGTGTCTTTTGACAATTAGTGAGTGTATGTGGGGGTTTTGGCACTTGAGTAAGACATGTAGCCATGTGTCCGGATCCGTGGTATTGCAAATTGGACATGTTATTGTAAGGAATCTTTCAATTCCAAAGAAGAGTTGTTTGCGGGCATTTCCCATATATTGTCCTGTGCGAAATTTAATTAGGCATGTGATTTGTGAGTCCGTAATTATGGGGTTTTTCCAAAAATTGTTGGACAATGCGTTGTGAATGTTTGGATTGCCGGTCCATTTATCAATATTGGGGAAATTTTCTGTAAGTTTTTCCAGGTTATTTACAAGATCATGTTTTTTGAGGTATTTGTCTAAGAATCTTATGGGGCCTTTATCGGGAGTTTCGCCCATAGAGGGCCATTCATTTCTATGAAAGTAGTATGGGGTGGCATGTGCGTGTTCGTATGTGTGTTCGGCATTCTTGTGGGTTTTTTCTCTTCCTTCCTTTGCTAGTTTGTCAGCTTGTTCATTGCCGTCTATATTAGCATGAGCTCGAACTTTGTGGAGTGTAGTAATTTGTCTGCGATTTTGGAGCATTACAACCATAGATGTGAGGATAGTTTTGTCCGAGTGACTGTTGTGTAAAGTGGGGTGTTTTATGTGTGTATTAAGGAGATATAATACATTTATGCAATCTGTAAAAATGTGAGCTGGTTTGTTTGGGTATTGAGTGGTGATTATCCTAAGGGTTTTGTGTATAGCCATCATTTCGGCTCTTAGAATATTTTGGAGCCCATGTAATCTTTTGCCTAATTTTATTTGTTTGGTTGAATTGTATACCCCATAACCGGCTTTTTCTCGGTGCCAGTGTCCCGGGCTTACTTCGGTTGGTTCTTCAAAGGAGCCGTCAGTATAGTAGCTAAAGTTGGGATCAAATTTAAGGTCGGTATTAAGTTGGTAATTGGGGAGTGGGAGGTTTAATTCGGTAATTGGTAGTGCGGAGGTATTTGTGTGGGGGTTTTAGACCATTTTCTGTTACGGTTTACCCGGAGGGACAATTGCGGTGTGTACCTTGTTAATGTTTAGATTTGTTGCTATCATAGTGAGATGGTTGAGGTTTTCTAGAGTACCTATCTCTCGGGTTTGGTGATGTATACATAGAATACGTAGGGTTGATGGTTCAAGGCGGGGTGTTTGTAATTGTGGTGGTATAGTGGGTTCTTTGTAAGTCATAGAGTCCGCTTCAAATAGTACTATGATGTGAGAGTCCGGGAATGGGCCTAAGTGTGGGTTAGAGTTTTGGTATCAATAATGTTGTGGTTGGGATCACTATTTGCCGCTACTCGTGCCCAATGTGTTGCTTGTCGTGTTTCTTCTTCGTTGTGAGGGTGTGCAAGGCCTATTCCACTCCACCTATAATCAAAAGCCTTACCAAGAGAACCAAAAATCTTATCACGTTTGAATGGGGAGTAGAATTTTGAGATTTTTGTGGAGCATGTGACGGGGGATGAGAAGTATGAATGTGTGATATTTAGAGATGTAATAAGGTAGTCTAAGATAGGATCTGGTAGTATGTAGTGTGCATTTTTAAGGGGGTCATTTTTGGGTATTTGGTATTTATATCTTTGGTATAGCCAAACAATTTCGGTTTCAAATGTTTGGGGTATTGGTTCAATGTTAATGGGGGTTTGTAATGCATTGTGATATTGGTTCCACAACCATTGTAGTCTAGCGATTGGTATGGTTATTAGATGTCTACCATTATCTTTGTATATGTGGGCATTTTCTTGTTGTATTGTGATTGTATTTGTTTGCGTGAGGATGTCGGTTTCGGGGTTGCATTCGGTTGTAACGATGTTAAGGAGGGGGATACTAATAGGTGGCGTGACAAATCTTCTATCTCGAGGTTGTGCTTGGGGGTGGTGTAATTATATGATATTCAAGTAATAACTATTTTGAATTCTAGGGTAGTATTGTGTGAGGATTTTGGTGTTAAGTAACGAAGCGTTTTGGTTGTGCCAAGGGAAGAGATTTCTTTGCGGGAGCCATTTGGTGTAGGCAATATTATTGTGGAGCCAATGGCATAGGTATGACGTGTATTGTTTGCGTATGTTGTTAGAGTCAATGTATTTTCTGTGTTTGTGCGCGGTTATGTTGTTTATTGGGTACATGGAAGGATTTTTTAATATATGTGGTGGAGGGGCATATGGTCATGAATGTGACGGGTTTGGAGGGGTTAATGGGGGGCTGATGTTGGTGTGGATGTCATTTTGACCAATGATGTACGGGTCTTTGAGTGTGTAAGGTGAGGCGTGAGTGGTGCAAGGGTTCGGGCATATAGAGAGGCATGACGGTTGACAAAATAACTGTTTAGCAATATTTAGTGCATTTTTTATTAATTTGTGCGGGGTACCGTAGAATGTTTTGTAGCTCTTGTCCTCCATAAGGTGTGTTCCATTTGGTAGTGTAATTTGTTTTAGATCGGTAATGTTTGCGGAGAAAAGTTTTTGTAGGAGTTTGTCGGATAGTTGTCGGTCAAGTCTAGGGAGGTTATGTATTTCATTTGCCCAATTTTGTTCAAGCGGTGCGGGGCCTAGAAGGAAATTTTCTAGTGTGCTTTTAGAAATCCTTGGCCTTATATTTTGAGTAGGAAAAGTGTGCGGGTAATGGAGGACCGAAGGCAGTCAAATTTTTTAAGTCTTTGGAGGTATTGTGCTCCTCCATAAATGGCGAGGATGTGCCGGAGGAGTCCACTGTAAATTAGTCCTAGTCGTCTGTAGGTGGAAATTTGTCTTGTAAATATAAATAAATCCAAGGTAATTTCCTAGTGGGGGGTCTTAGGGAGGCTTAATTCAGTCTATCGTTTGAATAACTAAGGTCACATGTTAGATAGGAATGTCTTTTGTTTAACAAATTGCTTAAGATAACAAATTATCTATTATAGGTGTGTTAATTAACCCTTGTGCTTTTCCCGTGAGTGCACTCTACACTCTTACAGTCAATTAGTGGTTAAACATGCATTTGTGATTGTGTGGGATCCTCTCACTAAAGGACACAAATAATCTTTAAGTGTTTTAGTGAGTGATACAATTTGTCTTGTTCATAATCAATGCATCATAACCAATTTTATTGCCAACTCTAATTGCTAATTCCTTTTTATTAGAATTGACAACTATGCTAGCTATTCTATTTTGCCAAGAGCTTATGGGTTCGGAATTCTATCCTGGCTTCCCACTTTCGCTCCACTGGTCCGCCTTAAGTTAATCATTTCATCATACCTGTAAAACTTTCCATTCAAAGAAATACCGGACAACAATTATATCTCACTCTCGGTATAATTGTTGTTATTGATAACCCTTTGCTATCAAATCTATGTGTCCTCTCACTAATACTTACTTATGGCAAATGGTCTTGTTTTATGTCGTCAATCTCATGACACATACAAACAATCTCTTTTTCTTTAGCTTGACTTAATGTACACTTGGTCAAACTTTAATATAAAAGGCATCTAGCCCAACTTATGACAACATGGTCATTCTCAAGACTCTCTCGGCCCACTCTTGGCTCTTTAGTCTTACTTCTCCATTGCTCTCTCTTTTAGCAATTCTTTTCTTCTCAATTTACCTTCACTATTTGTCATGCTTCACCCACATGATCTTTAATGCTTCAATTCATACTACAATGACATAAATTGTTTTTGGGAAAATTACTATTGTCTTATAATTTAATGACTAAGGGTGATCAATCCTTATTTCACACATTATGGACGTAATTTCACTCGGCAATTCTATCAGACAAATAGTATAATTGTACGCATTTTACCTCACCCGCTATCCATTCATCTCAGTTTAGACTTAGGGGAGTTACAACAGTCATACAAGACTATTTGTAATTATCACTTTATGGTTTTTTATAATTCGTCACATCACTCGGCGTTTACCATCGGAAAGGATTTGACAAATGGTAATATAATAAAAGGACTCGATTACTACTGTGCTTCACAGCTTCTCCATTTATGATACTCAATTTAGTTATAGACACTGATAGTAGTCAAGACGAATTGTATATTACAACAATCTCAAAGTGGTGATTGAGAATGGACTGCAGCATAGATTAATTGTATCCAAGATACACTCGTTTATTCCTGAGCCATTAATTGTGCACCATTATCACAAATCAACGTTTTGTGAAAATAGACTCAATCAACGACTACTGGTCTTCTGCAATCCGCCATCAAAATCCCAAGGATTCTGACTTCGTCATCCTCTAACCTCCAATCTACAACTCTGATATAATGTAGACCACTGGTAATGCAGAAATTACACCAACAGTTTAGAATTCATAAAACTAGGCTTGTATTCCATGAAAATTTTGAGAGTTACAATCAACAGCCTAGGACACACATTCAAAGTGAGAAAAATGTGGTGTATCCAAAGTTGGATTCAGTTTCTTTATACCCCTCTCGTGACTATTGGTTTCTCGACCTAGACCAATGATCTTCTCTCTCAACTTCCATAACTACTCGTCTAACTTACTCCTGATAACTTCCTACTGATAACTACTTTTACTAACTTACTTAACCGCCTATTAGTCTTTTTTACACTATTCCGAAAAATTAGGGTAAAGGTTCACACTGTTTCATACTATTTGTAAACTGGTGCTATTTATGATCCCTATTCACACTGTAAAGACGAATAGTGTTCAAAAAGTAAAATTTCTGCACTACATAGCCCTCTCCTAAGCTTTTTGACGCCCTCGTCAAAATCTGAACTAGGGTTCTGTCTAGGTTCACTTACAACTTGTCTTCTTGGTTATTGTTGTCTGCGCCGCCTTGCTTGACAAATTGTAACCCTAGCGCTGCTGATTGAGATTGCGTCGTGCATCTCGTTGTTGCGTTCCGCGCCGAGCGTCCTCAATTTGCTGCTTGTTGACCGCCTTGCGTATGTCCTCGTCCTCTTGCACTAGTGCTGGATTATTTGTCGCTTGATACCTCAGGCACCGTGCAAAGGGATTCTTCCTTGTCGCGCCCATCTCATTGATAAGACTCAGGTGTACACCCGAAATGAAATGAGTGATGGACATCACCTCGACTACTCGTTTCCACCTCGCTCCGCGATACTGCAGCTTGAGTAACAGAAGGAACTCCGGTCGTGCTGGATCATATGTGTTGACATCCACCCGCAGTTTGAACTGAGTGCACCATCTCGCTAGAACTCCACAGAAATAAGCTGCTCCGAAGCAGACATGATCCTGATGATCCTTGTGTAACTCGTGGAATACCTAGTACAAATGGGCACATTCTTGCCAGCTCTTGAAGCTGCCACCGATAGTAGGCCAGTTGTACTCGATGGAGTCAATCATTGCCTCTGGATCCCACTTGCAACGCCTTGGACAGTTGCAAAACCGAGGGTCCATGTGTACTGTTGTAGGGAGCAACTTAGGGTCCCAATCCTTGGAAACCTCGCGATACGCAATGTCTGCAGAGATGGTGTTGGTAGTCGAAAGACCATAGTCCTCCAAAATCCACTCCAACGCCTTCCAGCTCGCAATGTACTCTGTCTTTGCCTCCGACGTATCGAATAACTCAATCATGTGTCCAAGGTATCGTACCTTGAGCACTGATCCCGCCTTTGGGAGGTCGACAATTAGTCCATGCGCCACCATCGATTGATATACTCTTGGTGCATAGTGGAATGCTGTTGCACTCTGCAGCATCAGTCGTGGAAGACTATTCGTCCTCAGGGATTGAGCCGTCTGCTGCAACCGATTTACCGCCTTATCTGCCGTATAAACATAGTGATTGGCAGATAATTCGCCCCTTTTCGCCCAGCTCTCGCGCTCCAGCACACATCCCAAAGAGCTGCGCAACAACTGCGGATCCTTGATTTTGACCAGTAGTCCTTCAACTCCTGCGAGCCAAGTCTCATAATCTTCTGGTTGTACGTCCTTGGTACGGATCTGCTTCAACATATTTTGATACACCGCCATATCAATATGGCGTGTATCCTCCATGGCATGGTCCAACTGCCTCTTCCTCTCAATCTGAAGCTCCAGGTCCAGATAGTAAAGGAGTGCTCGGGCTCCCACATCGCCCATGACTATTAGTACCTGCTTGATGTCTTCTACCAACAGGTCACGACGAGCTATCACCTCAGCCATCAGATTTGGTCTTCCCATCTTCACTGCAGCTTCCCATACCTCTTCAAATTTTGTGGGAGTCAAGGTGGCTCCTCGCTCCATCTCCACCATCACGAGAAAGAGGTTGCGTTGCAATTCATAAGTTCGGTACAGAGAGTGGGAAGGGGGGTTCTTTGCATCCAACTTCCATAATCTCTCATGGAGTTGTGCAATCTGGGCCTTCATCATGTCGACTTGGGTATACAAGTCGTCATTGCATGCCGCCAGTTCTCAAAGGTCTTCTTTCATGACGTCCATCTCCATAGGTTGATAGTTGCTGCTTCCGCCCTTATCGCTTACTGCCAACCTTGGTACACCTGGACTATTTGTCAAACGAAGCTGCAACTCTTGAATTTGCTTCTCCATTTGAGTCTTATCCTTCAGGTGTATGGCTGCCGCATCCTTGGTATCCTGCAGTAGTGCCGTCACTCTGGTAAACTCTCGCTCCTGACGTACGAACTCCTTTTGCAACTCGTCATAAGAGTTGGCCTTGAAACGCATGTCTTCTGTGCTTGCCTCAGCCCTTGCTTGATCACGCTCCGCTTGCAAAATACTAATAGTCTTCTGATGATTCGTACCTTGTAGCGTGAGGTGCTCCACTTGAGCTCTGGAAATGGTGATGACGGCCACATGCGCTCGTTCCTGATCCTTGAGCTGAATTGTCAAAGACCTTGCCCTTTCTTCGTTCTGACCACTCGTCTCTTGAGCCTGCGCCAACTCCAAAGTGAGTCGTGCAAGTTCTTGGTCCTTTTGTTGGATCTTCCCATTGAGAATCTCCAACCTTCTTCCAAGGAGCTCATCCTCCTCTGCTCCTGACGAAGTGTAGTCTTCCTCCTCAGGCTCAGAAATCACGTCGACCTCCTCCTCTTCCAAATCCACCAGCTGATGCCTTGGGCGTTTCTTCATTCTGCTGCTAGCTTCGCCCTGCTGAATACTTGAATGAGGTGAAGACGAATTGTCGTGATCTTCTTCCTTGGCCTTCAAAAGCTCGACTCTTGGGCTGTCCACCGCTGGTCCTGCCTTAGCGACTAATGGTCTGGGCGATATTTCTACCACTTGAACCTTTTCCTTAGTGTCGCTCGTACCTGCGTCTTGGACTACTGGTACTTGCGGATGTTGTCCCGTAAATCCCGGAGCCACATGGTATTCTTCGCAAAGAACACTCAGGTATCCTGCTTGCAGCAAGCTCATCGGGTTGCGTATGCTCTTGACGAACAGCTCCCTTCTCATGGCCTTCATGAGAACTCCAGCCCAATTGTACTCATTTCCTTGCCATGCTCTAAACGTCATGGCGAGCTCCTGATCTTTCATCGCCTTCTGCAAGTCGAGAAAGAATCGCTGGTTGATGTACTCCAACCACTGACCAATCGGACCTCTGATACTACCAATGTACCAGCTATCTCCCTTCGGTCTTGCTCTCTCGGGACCAAGTAGCAATGCCAACTCCTCCATAGTTAGAGGTTCAGCCTTGACGATTGGTCCTTCAAAAGGCACGGTGAGTAATTCACCAATGGCTTCCTCGGTGAATGGTATCTTCACTCCATCCACTGTGGCCGAAGATTTCTGCCCGTACCGTGAAGCTCTTACGAATTCTGCAACAATTGGTAAGTCTCCACTCTTGCAGTCGTGCCAATCCTTCTGAATGTAGTCCCAAAGACCTGCCTTCTGCAGATTCACCATATTCTTGTCCACCGCCATCCTTGCTCCAGGTGGTAGCTCTCGAAAGGGGATGGCCTTACACCGCAGAGGTATTTCTTCCGCCATTCTGTTTGACATTCCACATTAGTTTTTTTTTTTTTTTTTCTTTTCTGACGACTCGTCTTCTTCTTTAGTCTTCAGGAATTTGTTTGTCATGGATATGTCATACTTGAACAGCTTACGAAGATGATTTGTAATATCTTCTTATCAGTTCATTGATATCACCATCGTATTTGATTACTTGTACACTGTTTTTAAACTCTGGTTTGTTCCAATTCGACAACTTGTATCTCTTCATTCGTATACTATTTCCATGATACAATTCGTCCGTAGAATAACAACAGTTTATCTTCAACAGCATAACTCTTTTTTCTTTTCATTTTATATATTTTTTTCCATCCTTTTCAAAGGTTTTTCATTTTTTAAGGTCTTGACTACTTGTCCTGAATTCTCTCAACAAGGACAGTCATGAACCTCTCTCATACCTAGTTTTTTCCACTCTTGCAAGATAATCAGACTGTAAAGGGTTCTATTAAGAGCTGAGTTTTTTAAGACAATTGGTAATTTGGTTCTTAACATCCTCAACTCCTTCTCATAACAACGTATGATAGTATTCTTAACTGAGAATCAATCCTGTTTCTCTCAACAATTTGTCTACTTCACCTTGAGCTCACTCGTTTCTTCTTCTTGCTTCAATACTCCCTTCAACTTCTGTTGTACAACTTAGTCCTGGCCAGTAACTGCATTAGAACAACTCTATCGACAATTGGTACTGAATAAAAAAAAAATGAGCAACCTTGCTTCGGTTTAGTGATGACAAATTAACCAAATCTCTCGGCAATGGCTAACCCTAACAGTGACGCACCTTGACACCTTGCTATCAACGTGACTTCTCAGATCACTCGTCAACACAATGTGAAAAACATACCTTACCCCAATAACCTTCTTTTGCATGCAACTAACAATTCACACTCGGCAATGACCACAAGAGAGGTATCGTCATACCTCAAGACAATTTGCCACAGTGTCTCTCTCTTCTCCGTCGTTTCTCCACTCAAACGACCAATTATCTCCTTGAGGCTTCCAGTGCTCCTAGCACTCTCTCAACAAATCTCTACCACTTTGCCTTCCAATTCTCTCGGCATATACACTCAGCTGATTAGTCTCAGATCTCACTTACACACAATGTATTGTGTTGCGCTCACAATTGGTCATTTATGCAATCTGTGCAAACCTTCTCTCAAGACTACAGTGCTAGTGCATACTCACCGAGACTAATTGTCATTAGTGACTTCGTGATTGCAAGTTTAGTGGTTGATGCTGAAATGATTAACTTTGGGCTTCTTGTTGTCTTGTCTTGATGGATCTGTGGCGTCAGTTTCGACTAATAGTCCTTTACCAACAGTCCTATCAATAATTCCCATTAATGCCTAAAGTAGTGGTGTTAAGTTCACTCGTCCCTTTTCCACTCACTACCCCTCTGCTCTTTTCTTATGATTAATGGTACATTCAAATTTTATTTTTCAATTTTCAAAAAAAATATTTTTATTTTTATTTTTGATAATTTCAGAATTTCCAATTTTGTAAATGTTAGTTTATTCAATTTATTTAAATTTGTTGTTTTATATAATTTTTTGAAAAAAATTCAAAAAATATTGAAAATATTTCCAAAAAATTCAAAAAATATTGAAAATATTTCCAAAAAATTACCATAATTTTCTACACCATTTAGCTACTCTGTCCTCTCCTAATCCAATAACTTGCCCTCAAGTTATGTAATGTTTGAGACGGTAGCCATTATAACGTGTAGCATGCACATTGCCGGCAAAATCTTGTAAATCTACCGAACCATTTGGATATGCTTTTAAAATTTTATATGGACCAAACCAACGCATTTTAAATTTTCCAGGGAATTTTTGAAATCGACTATCATAAAGCAAAACTAAATCATTATCCTTTAATTGTTTAGGTTGCAATTTGCTATCATAATATGTTTTTCGTTGGTTTTGAATAGCAACCATGTTCAAGTAGGCTTGGGCTCTAATTTCATCTAATCTTTCAAGCATAAATACTCGTTGATTTAGAGATTCCACATCACCCATACGTTCGGCAATGGCCACTCTTAAAGAAGGAACCTCTAATTCAATGGGTAACATAGCCTCTTGACCATAGACAAGTTGAAAAGGTGTAAACTTAGTGGTAACTTTATAAGCACATCGGTATGCCCATAAAGCATCAAAAAGTCTAGCATCCCAATCAACATTAGCACCTTGAACTCTTTTAGTTATAATTTTACACAAAATCCCATTGGTTTTTTCGGTTTGTCCATTAGCCCGAGGATGATAAGGTGAAGATTTTCTATGTTTAATGAGATATTTAGTAGTCAATAATTGAATAGTCTCATTTAGAAAATGTGTACCTCTATCACTAACAAGCTCTTTAGGGCACCCAAAACGTGTAATTATATTCTCATAAATAAATTTAGCAACAATATGTGCATCATCGGTTTTAGTGGCTAAGGTTTCCGCCCATTTAGTCACATAATCGGTGGCCACTAAAATATATCGTATTTGACCATTACGACTTGGGGGTTTAATTGGTCCCACAAAATCTATGCCCCATTTCTCAAAGGGTACTTGTGCTAATATTGGATTTAAAGGCATGGCTTTTGAGGTACAGTCTACCCTCTTTAAATGATACTCCTCGGGAGCGGTCAAAAGCATAACACTTATCGAGGTATAACACATATCGAGTTTTGACCTAATTTTTAAGCCATTTTCCATTCATTTTTCATCAATTTTTCATCCACCAATATATTTTACATTCATTTTTTTCATCCATTAAGACATTTTCATCCTAAAGAATCACCATAAACCCTAATTTGCATCTTACTTGGCCAATTTTACTACCCTGCATTACATTTTACTAGCCATGCTCCTTTTTATTGCCCCATACTTTCTCCGATTTTACTAACTTTAACATTTATAGAGGTGAAATTAACAAAGGAGGGAGCGGATAATGTCATAACACTTAACATATAACACTTAGTAGTGTTAATTTTTCGGGAGCGAGATTTTTCATAACATTTATCGAGGAATAACACTTATGGAGGTAACATTTAAAGAGGGTGGACTGTAGTTGGTTTTCCCACCCTTTGACAAGGATCACATTTTTTAGCATGTTGGGCGGCATCAAAAAAAAAAGTTGGCCACCAATATCCAGATTGGAGTACTTTTTGTGCGGTTACTAAACCGGCAAAATGACCCCCACATGCATCACCATGACACCCTTGAAGAATAAGGGGTACCTCACTAGGATTAACGCACCTTCTCAAGATACCATCTTTGCCTTGTTTATACAACATATGAGAAATAATGGAATAAGGTCGTGCTTTATGAATTAATCTATGTTTTTGTTTATCCGTATATTCTAATGGAAATGTGTTGGTATTAAGGTAATGTATTATATCCGCATATTCGGAAGGAATGACATCTACATGAAAAATATGAGCATCCGGTAAACTATCATCAATAGATGTAGGATTGGTTTCCATGCTCATTCGTGAAAGAAAATCGGCATTCCCATGCTTTTTTCCGGGTCTTACATTAACAACAAAATCAAATTCTTGAAGTAGTAATACCCAACGGGCTATTCGTCCACTCAATTGAGGTTTGTTAACCATGTACTTCAAGGCATCATGGTCAACGTGAAAGGTAAATTTATAACCCAAAAGATAGTGTCTATATTTTTGAACAGAGAAGATCATTCCAAGCCCTTACCTTTTAGTAACGGAATAATTTTTTTCCGCGGCACTTAGTTCCCTACTTGCAAAGTAAATAGGTTGATTGTGTCCTTTTTCATTCTTCTGACTCAAGACGCTACCAATGGCATAATTTGACGCATCCACATAAACTTCAAAAGGTTTTTCCCAATTAGGAGGAATTAATACCGGGGCAGTACTTAAAAGTTTTTTAAGTTTATTAAATGCTTTACTACATTCAGGAGTCCAAACTCCCGATGTATCAGTTTGTTTGGTTAAATGGGTTAAAGGAGCAGCTATTTGGGCACACATATAGATAAATCGTCTATAGTAATTAATTGCACCCAAAAATCCCTTCAAAGCGGTCATATGGACCGGTGTAGGATATTTTAAAATATCGACCACTTTATCCGGATCTACCGCAATTCCTGCTTGGGATACTATATGACCTACTAACCTACCACATGGTAAAACAAATTCAGATTTAAGTGCATTTATGGAAATACCATTAATTTTGCATTTTTCAAAACACTTTTTTAGACATTCTTGGTGTTTAGCTTTAGAACTAAAAACACAAAAATCATCTAAAAATATTTCTATGAATTTCCTTAAATACTCTTGGAAAGCATGTGTCATGGCTCTTTGAAAAGTAGCCGGTGCATTACACAAACCAAAAGGCATCACTTTATAAGCATATGTCCCCCAATCGGTTGTGAATGTGGTTAAAGGGCGATCTTCCGGGGCTATTTCAACTTGGTTATAGCCCGAGAACCCATCCAAAAAGGAATAGCATTCATGACCAGCTACCCCGTCTAGAATGGCATCTGTAAACGGAAGTGGAAAATAGTCCTTTTTAGTGGCACTATTCAACTTTCTGAAATCTTGACAAATGCGTAATTTTCCATTTTTCTTTGGTACTACGACAATTGGTGAGACCCACTCACTATGAGGGACGGGATATATAAATCCACACTCTATCAATTTGTCTATTTCTTCTTTAACCATTAAAGAATATTTGGGATTCATACGATATTGTCTTTGTCTTACGGGTTTTGTGTTAGGCTCTAAGATAATTTTATGTTGACACACTTCCGGAGGAATTCCCTTCAAATCCTTATACGTCCAAGCAAATGTGTCTTTACATCCCATAAAAAAGTCATACCAATTATCAAACTCTTGAGAAGACATTTTGTCATAAACTTTAATACATTGTGGAATTTTGGAAGTTCCCAAATTCATTTCTATACAAGTACTTTTAGGTGGTGGTAATTCGGGGAGTTCCAAATTCATTAAATTATCAATTAATTCTTCGGAATCCGTTTCATACGAAGGTTCCAATTCTGATCCAGAATCAATTATTGAAACATTATAAATAGGCGAATTTTCCCAAGCTATTATTTCATCATCAGATTTCTCTATCTGATGTAACGGAGTATCATATTCTCCCATTCCCAAAGGAATTAATTTAGGCATGTCCTTTTTTATCAAATTTGTTGTTTCTGTCCTCAAATCATAAGAGTCTTGAGAAGTGACATCAGTGTCATCTTCTTGTGTCTCTCCATGATATTGAGTAGGAAACATTGGTAGGACTACTTTTTTATTGTCTTTTTCTATAGTTAAGGTTCCTTTTCCCCAATCTTCTCGAGCTTTAGACAATTTAAGCCAAGGTCTTCCTAACAAAATAGGATAAGAGGGCACGGATTCGGTAACCTTAAAAACTATATAATTCAATTTAAAGTCAAGACCTCCAATAGTAGTTGTTATATTATACAACTTCCCTAAAGGTACGACTTGGCTTTGATCGGCCATCCGTAATATAATAGAGGTTGAAACCATTCCTTTCATATCAAGTTCTTCCATTGTATCTTTGTTCATTAGATTAACACTAGCCCCACTGTCAACTTGTACACCATCTATAAGTGTACCGTCGATCATCACATCTATGGTGGGAGCTCCAGGGTCCAAAGATATATCATTAATTTCCACTAGTTTGGGTCTTTTCCTAACTAGGGAAGAACTTAGTTCACTTCGACACTTAGGTGCTATAGCCAACAATTGCCTCAAAGAAATTTGAGGTTGAATATTGTCCATGTTAGCTATAACATTATAAGGATCCATTCCTTCGGCCAATTTCATGATTCTATTATGTTTTCGTTTTTTAATCCCCACGGTTGTATCTTTTTGTATCTTTTTAGGGGTCTTATAAAAAGTTGGCCTTTCCAAGGGAACTTCCAATTGTATAGGTATTTTATTTACCATAGAATCCGGTACAATGGTTTCCTCAATAATTGGAGGGATGTTATTTTTTACTACTCCCTCTTCTACTTCCTCAACCTCCTTACTCGGTAAAATAATTTTTTCTCCGGGAAGATCAATTATTTTAGGTTGTTGAAAAGGTAAGTCAATAGATTTTGGAAGTGTTTTTAATTTATTTTGATTTTTGTTTTTAATTATAACATCCGAAGATTCACTATCGGAGTTACTCACTTCCTTACTCTCAGTTATTGCACGTTTAGCCTGAGATCTAGTGATATAAACTTCCTCAATTTTTGCCTTACTAACTTGGTTGACATTTTGGGTGTTATCAGAAGAACTAAATTGAACATGTTTCACCGGATTAGGTGCAGTGCAATCATTTGCCGTATGACCATTATTCTTGCACCTTCCACAAAGTGGTACATATCCAACTTGTTTCCTTGGATTAGGACAATCTCTACTCATGTGACCCAATTCTTGACAATTGAAACATACCGGTATTTTCCCTTGTTGAGGAGGACCATACTGGTGTGTATTAGGATTTGAGGGTGGTCCATTCCAAACTGGAGGGCCATTATAATTATCATTCCATCTAGGTCTATTATCACCATTTCTATATGGAATGTTAGAATTTGGTCGTGTAAAGGGTCGTTTGGAAGTATAGCTATACGGTTGTTTAGGAGAATTATTTGAATTGTTATTATTTTTTGCATTTTCATCTTAAAGATTGGAACTAACCGCCGCTACCACTTTTTCCAAATTCCAACATTTGGATACATCATGTTTCCCTCCACAAAAGGTACAACCTCCCCTAGTATTATCATCGATTGGTGTAGGGCATTCATTGGACAAGTGACCATGTCCTTTACAAGTAGAGCACCACATATTTGTCCTTTGGTTTGTAGGTTTAGGACGTTTATCTCTACCATTGGTTTACTTGAATAGATAATTCATTTAATTTTTTCTCCAATTTAGAGACACTATCCATGACCGGATCACTCGGGGGTGCTCTTATTGCTAAAGGTTGCACATTAAGGGAACGAGGTTGGATGTTTAATGGTGGTTCTAACCATAACTTAGGACTAACTCGAGTAGGATAATAATCTTGTCCTTTAGCATCCATGCCTTGTAGGTGATCATATCCCATCTTTCGAGGAGGATATGGTTCGGCATATTGGGCATAATCCGTATTTACCCGAGCCTCTTCCCAGGTTTTAGCTAAATTATAAGCTGTATCAATATCAGGAGGACTCCTTTCTTTTAGGTAAATTCTTAATTCTTCCGGCCAGACTCCACCCACAAAGGTACATGCTAGGACCTCATTATTCAGCCCATGATTATTCCATTTTCTTAATAATGCATTTACCCTTGTATAGTAGGAGTCGATACCCTCATTGGTTGCCATTCGTATAGTGCGAAATCTATCTATTAATCCAGGTATGAATGATCTTGGCCTAACGCGTGCCAAAAATGCTTCATTCAGCTCATTCCAAGTAGGAAATGGTGCCGGTAATTGTATGTACCATTCATAGGCATCATCCAATAAAGTACTTGGAAAAGTACTTAATTAAAAATTTAGAGGTAGTTGATTTGCTTGAGCCACAATTTTAAATCTATCTATATGGCGATCAGGATCAGATCCCGGAAAACCATAATAAATAGGATATGGGGCTATATTTAGAATTCTTGGTTGAGCCATGTTTATTGGTTCAACTGGTTCGAAGTGGGGAGGAGATGGAGGTTCTAAAGGATCAATTGGTGGAGGAGGAATTCCAGGTAATCCTTCTTCCGCTCCTATTGAACTTTCTCCACTACTTGAACTGTCACTACTACTTGAACTATATGATGGTTCGGGTGCAGGTGTTGTAAACTCTAAAGTTTGTTCCTCAATTGATATATCTTTATAAGGGATATCCTTACTTGAGGAACTTTCACCCAAATTTTTTTCGTTATTATAGTCAAGTCGTTTTTGAGGTAGTGTATCGTCTTCTTCCTCACTTGAATATTCTAATTTCTCCTCTAAAGATTTTTGTTTATTTTTTGATTCTTTACTAATTTCTTCTTCAGAATTTCCTTTAACTTCTTGTCCTTCAGGTTTATTCAAACCGAACGGAAAAGTTTGGACTGCCAAATCCAAATAAGATAAAGGAGTTTCAAATTGTAAATTTTTTAATATTGTATTTTTGTCAGGACTATTAAAAGTCCTCTCGATAGTTGATGGGCTTACACTTGGGGTTCGAAATAAAAATTCTACGGCAGAAGGACTAATAGATCCACCATCATTTGTATTTTCAGTTCCTGATGAATTGACTTCGGTAGATTCTTGCTCACTAGAAGACTCTATAATAGGAGTTATAAATTGTGGAGAATCAGTCAACAATTTGAGAAATTGTTGTTGATGCTTTTTTCTCAATTTATAGGTCCTCAAGGACTCTCTAATTTGTTCCGCATTTGGAGGTAGTATGTTTGAATGCGCAGAATTAGGAGATGGTGGTGAAGTCAATAATTCATTCAATACTAAAATATTTTCAAGTGAATTTGGTGCACCACAAGGTTCAGGTGATAATCTTAAACCTTGATTAATTAATGGTGATGGTGTAGCGTTAAAGTACGGATTTGTAGCTACCGCTAATAATTCTGGTTTAGCACATTTTTCGGCTCTTTTATCTCGTGCTTTATTTTGCTTTTCTGTTTTATCCTTATCCTTGTCGGACATTGAATGATGTTTCGCACATCTTGAACATGGTGGTTTGGAATAATTATTTTCTGAAATTTTTTAATGATAAAGTTTCCAAAATAATTTTCCAGCTAATCCCGGGGTGCCAAATTTAATATATTGTTCCAAGGCTTGTAAATCATAAACTTCTTGTTTAAAATTACGGGGATATTTCCATGATCTCAAGATATCCGGAACCGACTTTGCTTCGTAAGAATGGCTTAGTGTAAATAAAAGCTCATCAATTCTCTTGGTTAAAAATTTAATTAATTTTTTCTCTTTTCTATTTATGGTTGAATAGATATAAAGGTAATCTATCAAATTACAATAAGAGGTGACGATTGGGTCATATTTCAACCAATTTGTTCCCATTACTCTATTGCTTTGGTCTTTTATAATTAAACCATGAGCTAAGTGTAAAAGGATCAACGTCAAAAGATTCTTCCTCTTGTTCCTCTTCAAAATTTCTCGGATAATTATGTTCAAAGATTAATCTTTCAACAAATTGACTTCTATGATTATCCTCAAGATTTTCCTTGCTAATTTGTTCAATTTCTTTCGCTAGTAAATGGATTAAATTGGTTTCGTTCTTTTTAGCTCTTTGGTATAATACTAATAAGCGTCTCAATCTTATTAATATTTCTCTAAGAGTTTCCGGTTTTATCCCCATTTCTCATAAGCGAAGCAACCCAAACGCATGTACATTTGTGTGTACAATTTCTCTACTCAAAAAATCCGGCATTAAACACCTTGAATTTTTGATAGGAGGGTCGTAATTGAACAAATAGGTAGATGGCTTAGTAGTTGGATATCCGTTCCAAGTACCACATCCACATGAAATTATGGGTTGGGTTAATTGTTTTAGCCTACCGTATTGGACAAATATAAAGTGTAATTTGATTGGTAGTAACAATGACCCTTCATCTACCATCAAAGTCCCTATGTGTTGTCCTCCATTCCAAATTTTTGATAATATGATTCCTTTAATTTCTAAAGGTAAATCATCAAAACTTTTTTGAAAATCTTTACCAAGTTGTAGAGGTCTTCCACTTAAGGTAAAACCTTTACCAAAATAGGCTCCTCTAAATACTTGATAAAGTGAGGAAAATAAATAAGGTCCTTTAGAGAAATTATTAATTTCAGATGGTTTTAATTCCTAAGGAAACATTTTAGCAATCCCATATTTTTTAATCTTTTCTATAAAAAATTTATCAAATTTCTTTTCAGACTTGCAGAGCATAATTTTAATTTTTTTTTTTTTCTGTTCACTGCAAGGCAATGATGCGATGCCAGAACAAAGACCATTTGTCGACTGTCACTGGACTGCGTTTCCTTATACAGTCCTGATTTAGACGATTTGTCAAGGTCTCAATCGACAGTCACATACATTGTGACTGTCTATTTGTAACGGGAATTTTTTTGATGTGTAAAACACCAATTGTTTAACGGTTAATAGGATTGTAATTTTGGACTGGCATATGTATTATCTTTGTAACCAATCAAGTATTATCAAAGAGCTGTACTGGTATGCCACTTAATAACATATCATTACACCTACAATTTATTTTGACATTAAAAAACCTTGTCTGTCTACATCTTAGCTACCGTTAGCCAGAAAGCCTCCCTGGCAGCGGCGCCAAAATGTAGGCGGAAATTTGTCTTGTAAATATAAATAAATCCAAGGTAATTTCCTAGTGGGGGGTCTTAGGGAGGCTTAATTCAGTCTATCGTTTGAATAACTAAGGTCACATGTTAGATAGGAATGTCTTTTGTTTAACAAATTGCTTAAGATAACAAATTATCTATTATAGGTGTGTTAATTAACCCTTGTGCTTTTCCCGTGAGTGCACTCTACACTCTTACAGTCAATTAGTGGTTAAACATGCATTTGTGATTGTGTGGGATCCTCTCACTAAAGGACACAAATAATCTTTAAGTGTTTTAGTGAGTGATACAATTTGTCTTGTTCATAATCAATGCATCATAACCAATTTTATTGCCAACTCTAATTGCTAATTCCTTTTTATTAGAATTGACAACTATGCTAGCTATTCTATTTTGCCAAGAGCTTATGGGTTCGGAATTCTATCCTGGCTTCCCACTTTCGCTCCACTGGTCCGCCTTAAGTTAATCATTTCATCATACCTGTAAAACTTTCCATTCAAAGAAATACCGGACAACAATTATATCTCACTCTCGGTATAATTGTTGTTATTGATAACCCTTTGCTATCAAATCTATGTGTCCTCTCACTAATATTTACTTATGGCAAATGGTCTTGTTTTATGTCGTCAATCTCATGACACATACAAACAATCTCTTTTTCTTTAGCTTGACTTAATGTACACTTGGTCAAACTTTAATATAAAAGGCATCTAGCCCAACTTATGACAACATGGTCATTCTCAAGACTCTCTCGGCCCACTCTTGGCTCTTTAGTCTTACTTCTCCATTGCTCTCTCTTTTAGCAATTCTTTTCTTCTCAATTTACCTTCACTATTTGTCATGCTTCACCCACATGATCTTTAATGCTTCAATTCATACTACAATGACATAAATTGTTTTTGGGAAAATTACTATTGTCTTATAATTTAATGACTAAGGGTGATCAATCCTTATTTCACACATTATGGACGTAATTTCACTCGGCAATTCTATCAGACAAATAGTATAATTGTACGCATTTTACCTCACCCGCTATCCATTCATCTCAGTTTAGACTTAGGGGAGTTACAACAGTCATACAAGACTATTTGTAATTATCACTTTATGGTTTTTTATAATTCGTCACATCACTCGGCGTTTACCATCGGAAAGGATTTGACAAATGGTAATATAATAAAAGGACTCGATTACTACTGTGCTTCACAGCTTCTCCATTTATGATACTCAATTTAGTTATAGACACTGATAGTAGTCAAGACGAATTGTATATTACAACAATCTCAAAGTGGTGATTGAGAATGGACTGCAGCATAGATTAATTGTATCCAAGATACACTCGTTTATTCCTGAGCCATTAATTGTGCACCATTATCACAAATCAACGTTTTGTGAAAATAGACTCAATCAACGACTACTGGTCTTCTGCAATCCGCCATCAAAATCCCAAGGATTCTGACTTCGTCATCCTCTAACCTCCAATCTACAACTCTGATATAATGTAGACCACTGGTAATGCAGAAATTACACCAACAGTTTAGAATTCATAAAACTAGGCTTGTATTCCATGAAAATTTTGAGAGTTACAATCAACAGCCTAGGACACACATTCAAAGTGAGAAAAATGTGGTGTATCCAAAGTTGGATTCAGTTTCTTTATATCCCTCTCGTGACTATTGGTTTCTCGACCTAGACCAATGATCTTCTCTCTCAACTTCCATAACTACTCGTCTAACTTACTCCTGATAACTTCCTACTGATAACTACTTTTACTAACTTACTTAACCGCCTATTAGTCTTTTTTACACTATTCCGAAAAATTAGGGTAAAGGTTCACACTGTTTCATACTATTTGTAAACTGGTGCTACTTATGATCCCTATTCACACTGTAAAGACGAATAGTGTTCAAAAAGTAAAATTTCTGCACTACATCGTCCCTTGTCGTTAAGTGCATTTTGGAGTTGTTCCCCAATGCAACGTAGATAGGCATTTTTGAGGGAAAAAGCTTCTAATCCGAATAATTCGTGGGGGAGTTGTGTTATGACATTAGGCGTACAATTAGGGAGTCCGCATACTTTCTTTTGTATGGCTATGATTTTTTTATCAAGTTTGTTTATGGCGGGCATGGAATAAGGGACCGCATAGAAACTATATGAGATACCCGATTGTATGACGGTTTCAATTATTTTTTTTTTTTGTTGCAATGTAGCCGGACATATTGTAAGTTCATTGCATTGTTTAATAAGTTTTGTAGTAGTAGCGTGAGTTTGGATTTTCCATTTTAGCGATGGGACTAGGTTTATTCCAAGGTATGTGTAGGGTTGGTTTTGGTTGAGTACCGGAATTGGTTGGTTGCGATAGTGGATATTGGTAGCTTGGATAAGGGCTTTGAAGGCGGTTGGTTTTATTTTGGATTTGTTTGGGCATCCGGTTAGGGCACATTTTTGGACCCCATCCTGGTCCATAAGCAAAATTTGTCTATTTTGTCTAATTGGGTTTGGAGTGATTTAAGGCGTCCAGAGATGGCCGCTAGATCATCGGCATATGCTGCCGAGTTTATGGTGACTTTTGAGGTGTCAAATGTATAGCCATTATTGCCTCTTTGAAGCCATCTCAATAGAAGTTCTAGAAAAATAATAAAAAGGTATGGGCTTAGTGTATCGCCTTGGATGGTACCACGTTGGATGGAGATAGGGCGAGTATTGCCAAAGAATTCTCCTGTGTATGTAGTGGTAGATTGGGAGTATATATTGCCAATCAGTGTGACTGCGTCTTCTGGGTATCCAAGATCGCTCATAATGGCTAGCAATCAAGGATGGTCAACAGAGCCGAATGCGTTTTTGAAGTCAATGTAGAGTATGTAAATGTCTTTATAAGTGAATTTTGCATCCTCAAGAGCGGCAATGAGGGTTTGAAGTTGTCTTGTGGTACTTCTCTCGGCTCTAAACCCTTCTTGGCTTTCGTGTAGTATTTGGTGATTTTCTCCGTAGGCCAATAATATTGATGTTAGTGTGCTAGTGTATAGTTTATAAATGGTGTTAGCTAAGGCAATAGGTCGGTGGTTAGGTAGTATGGATGGATTGCCTTTTTTGTATAATAAGATTGTTAAACTTGTTTTCCAAGATGCGGGAATGGATTTTTGTTTGTAACAATGAAGGAAGAATAATGATAGAAGGTCGTGGAATCTTGGGGGCATGTTTTTTAGAATTGAGTTAGGTATATGGTCTGGGCCGGGGGCTTTGTTGTTTCCCAAATTTTTTAGGCACATGTTGTATGTGTCCCTGTTGTAATATGTGTGGAGAGGTATTGTTGGTTCGCATCTTTTATCAATGGTAAATCCGTCCAAATCATGCCACGGGTATTGCCTAACTCCGCACGTGCATGTAGATGTATGTTGTGGTTGGAAGTGACATGGGGGGGTGGATGGTCTATTGTTTATGGATTGTTGAAAATGTATTTCGTTTGCGATGTCATCTCGGCTGGTTAGGATGTTATTGTTTTGATCTAAAATACAGTCAAGTGGTAGGTTTGTGTTATTTTTAAAGACTTTTCTATTAATATTTTTTGGGCTAGTTTCGTATAATTGACGATACTTAGAAATGGCTTTTTTGACACATTCTCTTGCATATTTTGTAGTAATTTTTCGAGCTTCTTTGTTGGCAATTTTTGCAATGATTGCAATGTCTTTTAGCCAGTCTTCGTGAGGGGTGTTGGGTGGTGGTACTTGTGGGATTTGAGGGTGATGGAGGTTTTGTATTTCGGTGAGTATGGGGTGGGTTTGCCAATTTTGGTTAGTTTTAGCAATATAAATTGTTTTACGAATAGTGTGGTATGTGACAAGATATTGTTTCCACTTTTTGGCTAGTTTTCTCGGGAAATATCCCCCTTGTTTCGAGGTTCTAGGTGTGAGTTGTGGGATGGGGGGCACTTTACAAGTCTTTTCTAGTGTATTAGAATTTTTTTTAATAAGTTTGTCAAGAGTCGTGCAAGCTTCTTGCCATTGTATGTCTGTTAGGTTTTGGTGGTTAGAAAGAGTATCTGTAAGGGAGTCTATTTGTAGTGAGTTTTTTTCAAAGAATGTTGTATTAAAGTTATCAAGGTTTTCTTTTGGAATGGGATTTAGTATTTTACTATCATTTAGGTTGATGGTTGTGGGAGGTCTACTTATAAGGGTGTTGTGAGGAATGTTGAGTTGGATTGGGAAGTGGTCCGAGTTCAAGTTGGTTGTAGTGTTGGTGATAGATGTGTATTGGGTATGGTTATGTGTTTTAATGTAAAATCCATCAATTAGGCTAGTATGTGTGTAATTAAGTCCACCTTGACGAGAATATTGTGTATTGGTTGGGATTAAATATAATTCTAAGTTGTCCGTATAATTTTGCCATTGATAGTCTATGTCAAGTGGGGGTGTGGAGACCCCTCCGTTTTGTCGTCCAATAAGGGCGATATCTCGGTTAAAGTCTCCGCAAAGTATTATTGTATGGTTAGTGTGTGTATTAATTTGTGAAGTGATGGAATTTAAGATCTCTGGAATAAGCCTAGAGTCTTTTATGTGCGAGGGCATGTATAGATGAAGAATGAGCCATGGTTGGAGGGGTCGGTTAGTAATTTCAATAATTTGAAGATATGGTGATATATTAGCCGGGGTGGGGATTTTAGTAATGTTTCCGGGGAAGGCATATGATTGGTGTATGAGCATGAGTAGCCCTCCTCTTGCCGGTGTATATGGTCTTCGTTGTTGGATGCAACGTGTAAGAGAATGAGTGTTGTTAAATATAAGTTTATAATCGGGGAATGTTTTTTGGATGTATTTTGTAGATTTATTAGCGGTTAGTTTAGTTTCTTGTATGGCAATTATGGCGGGTGGTGTGTTAGTGTGGGCGGTTAGATTGTGGATGCATGGTAGAGCAGTGTTTAACGATGAGGCGTTCCATGTAGTTATATATGTGTTTCTATTGTCTATATTGTCGTGGTTACAAAGTGGGGGAGGAATGTAGGCGGGTGTCGGGGTGGGATGCGTATAAGCATGAATTGGTTCAAAGCATCTAAGAGCGTCAAGGATAAGATTGTGCGGGAAGTAGGGAAATTTTAGTTGTAGTTTTTCGGGGGAAGGAGGTGGGGTTTGGCTATGAATAAAGTTATATAGGTCATTGTGTAGAGAGGTTTTGTGTTAAAAAAGGTGTTGGTTTTCATCTAGGAATTTGGTGTATGGGTGGAGTGTATCTATATGTCTTTCGGGAGGATTATGTAGAGAGGATAGGGTGTTTAGTAATGTATTTGTCCAATGTGTTGGATTTGTGTTGGTAGAGTGTTGGTTGGTGATATTATTGCATTCGTCTATTGAGGGGTGGAGGGTGGTAATTATGGCGAATAAGATATGTGTGGGTGGGTGGTTGTTTTTTTGATGTATGTAGCAGGAGATGTTGGGGTAAAGGGTGGAATAAGTTTGGTGAAGTATGTGGTTGTTTTTTAGAAGTGGTGCAAAGGAAGATGCTAGGTGTTGATATTCGGGGTGGAGTTTTATAGTATTCGGAATGAAATATATTTTTGATATTCTTTTGTGTGATTTTGGATGGTTGTGGAAGATGTTCGGCATTGGGCCGGGGTTAGTTTCTATGTCTCCGCAGAGTGTAATTAGTAGTTTGCAATGAGAAATGTTTGTGGTTACTAGTGGAAGGGGTGTGGAGTGTTGTTGTTGTTGTTGTTGTTGTTGTTGTTGTTGTTGTTGTTGTTGTTGTTGTTGTTGTTGTTGTTGTTGTTGTTGTTGTTGTTGTTGTTGTTGTTGTTGTTGTTGTTGTTGTTGTTGTTGTTGTTGTTGTTGTTGTTGTTGTTGTTGTTGTTGTTGTTGTTGTTGTTGTTGTTGTTGTTGTTGTTGTTGTTGTTGTTGTTGTTGTTGTTGTTGTTGTTGTTGTTGTTGTTTTTTTGTTTTTTTTGTTTTGTTTTGTTTTTAATTTGTTTAATAGTATATAGATATACTATGTTTTTTTGGGGTATATACTATATATTTTAGTATAAATATATACTATGTTTTTTTTGTTAATTGTAGCGTTGTTTGACGCTATTAGTTTGACGTATCCATCTTGTTTTCAATCACTCTTTGCTCCCGTTCCGATGCTTGTGTTTCTGCCGCCATGATGGTAGCAATGAGTTGGGATCGGAGAGTCGACATTTCCCCCCTTAGTGATTTGACGGTATTTGCTTGAACCATATCCGCATATTGTCTTGCTTCTTCCACTATTTCTCCTTTCATGGTCTTCATTTCCTTCCGAAGTTGTTGTAGGGTGACCCCATTGCCATTGTTTGGTCCATTTTCCATGGCAATTACCGCGTTGGCCACGGCCGAGTTTACATCCGTGAACCCAAGCCTTGTTAATTCATCCGTGCTTGGTTTGTTACTATCATCTAAGCTTTTTGGGTGGGGGGTGAACATGATGTATTTGCCATGGAGTTTTTTACTTTGTTTGACAAACTTTTTATAATTTAACCGCTGCGTTTAGACATTCAATGTTGCAAGTCCCTACATGCCGCCCATGCTCGAGTTTGAAGAATGTATCAATCACATTCCCATCTCCAAGTATGGTTTTGATTCCCTTAGCTAGTTCTTTTTCACTTTTTGTTTTATTGAGGTTTTCTGCAATAAGAATTAGGCAATTTTTTTTTGCTATCTCATCCTCATCCATCTTTCGTGCTACTCGTACAAAGATCTCATTATCAAATGAGACTTTGTAGTCTTTTACTTTGGCCGCTTGTACCGGGGAGGGGGTTTTGACCCATGCAAACTCAAAAAACACTTTCTTTTCTACTCCCGTTACCTCAAAGTCGTGGCCTCTTACAAAACTATCTCTCACAATCTCCTCATGCAAGTTATATGATTCTTTATTCACAAGGCTATGACCATATTTGATCACCAAGTTCAAAATGAATTGAGACTTGGTAATCCAAGGCAAAGCCATCTTTATCCACCTCAACTTCACTTGGGAGTTGGGTGAGATTAAAGTGGTTTCCCACCTTCCCATCGGTCCTTATTGAAGGCCATTCCAATTGTAGGACAAATGAGTATGAAGGCATCGCATCGAAGCTTTCAACTGCTTCTTTGGGATTGAGATCTTCTTTTACTAGTTCTTCTAGAGCAACAATAGGTACTTCAGGGCTATCCCTATGCCTTGCAAGAGTGTTCATAGTATGAAACTCTAACCAGGATTTGGTGTGAGGCAAACTTGTTGCCTTCACCTTTTTCTGGGTGGTATTTGCAACAATTAAGGTTTTTTGAGATACATTTACAGCATATGGGTCTTCTACTACTTCAGCAAATAGTCGCTTTGGAGGGGGTAGTCGTAGTTTGATCCATACTGAAATTACCAAGGATAAGAATGTCACTAGAAGGAATATAGAAGGTTACTACATCATTACACCTTATCACCTTGTCCTTAACTTCTCCCCTCAACATGCATTGAGGGCTTGGTGAAGTTAATGTGATCAAGAAGGAGTATATAGTAATTATGTAGATATTATGCAAGCAAATGACTTGACTCCTACTTTCTAGTAATTCTAAGTGGAAGGGGTTGAGATTGTGACGTTTAGTGCCTATTATACAAACATACACATGAGAGGTGCCATAAAATTGGTCACCTCCCCAAGTAGCTAAGTTTAATATTAAACTTTGTGAACATGTACATAGGTTTTCAAAATAAACCTTGTGATAAAGGAAACTAACAGTTTGTAAGGAGAGTGGTAGAGAGTTGTGACTTGATTCTGTAGGCTCTCCTTGGGTGTGATAGTGCCAAGTCGTAACTTGGTAGGACCTCCTTCTGGACTCACTATGCGGTAACTTGGTAGGACCTCCCTACAGACTCACTGTGCCGTTTGGGTTCCACTCATGTGGACACTTAGCGGTGGGGTACTCTACTCCAGAACTATCGAAGTGTGGAGCACTGTTGGCTGCGGGCGAAGCTCTCTGATTGGTACTGTTGCACTCGGGCACTATTGTACTCGGGCACTCGGGCACTGTTGTACTCGGGCACTCGGGCACTGTTGCACTCGGGTACTGTTGCACTATTGTACTCGGGTACTATTGCACTTGGGCGCTATTGCGAGCTTGATATCGGGCGCTGTAGCGGGCACGTTGTCGGGTAGAGAGGAGCGCGCTTTGAGAATACACGAGGTATCTGGTTGCGACTTCTTACAGTCTGCTACGGAGTTCTGTCAAATCTTGTAATCTTCGGTCTTCAGTCTCCAGTCTTCAGTCTTCAGTCTTCAAACTCCTCCCCGTTGGCCTATCCTGTGGTGGCTCTAAAGGGTTAAGGGTACAGGTGGGTGATAAGAAACCACGGCCTCGGACGGGTAAAACGGGACGGCCAGACCACAAGCTGAAACCGTCCGAAAGATTGGCTCCTAAAATTCAAACCCACGGTGACCAGCAAACGTGCCTCACCGGTGGGAATGACATAAACACAACCGTGTGGGCAATTAACCCCACTTCGCCGCAACAGAGTTTACAAGAACAGAATTGAAATACAACTAGCCTCCAAAGCTGGCTTGGAATCACAAAAAAAGAAATCGGACCACAAGCCACAACACACTTGTCTCCATCTTCTCTTCTCTTCAAGCCTCAAGTCTTCAATTCCTCCATCCTTCAACTCCAAAGTCTTAAAGTGTTCAAAAACACTAAGAAACTCAAAAGAAGTGTTCAAAAACACAATGGAAAAGTTTCACCAAGGCTGTAACCTTCAAACAAGTAACACAGATGACTTCAAACTTCAAATACTAAGTGTAATAGCTCTCTGGAAAGCTAATTTAGACATCTAACACTCCTCCAAATTTCAAGTCAATCTAAACTACTGTCCGAAAGTTATACGAGTTCAAAGTTCTGCCCCTCCAGATATTCAATCGCTTATAACTTCTTCTTCAAAACTCCAAATCTCAATTGTAATAATTTTTTGAAGAGCTATGACCATGGCTCACGCACCTTCCAATTCTCAAACAATTCTAAACTACTGTCCAAAAGTTATGGACAATCAAAGTTCTGCCTACCCCTATTCATTTAGATCTCTATAACTTCTTGCTCACAATTCCAAATCTCAATTGTAATATCTTTCTATAAAGCTAAGATAGAGATGTACATTTCCTTAAAATCTCAAATCAAATTGAGAACTACAGAAAAAGTTGTGGCTCCTCGAAACCTCTGCCCCTCAATGGATGGCCTCGGGTTTTCACAGAATTAAAACCTCAATAACTTTTTTTCTACAACTCCGAATTCAAAATTAAAAACGAGTATGGAAAGCTCTTGAAACAAGGAACAAGATCACAAATTTTCAGTTTCATATCATTCAAGCTCAACGAGTTACACACAGTCAAAGTTCTGCTCCAAACCCTTGCTCTCTCACCCGCACACACACACACACTCACGCCCTAAGGAATCTCTTTTTCCAACCTTTTCCCCTAAAGTGGACGTGGGCACTCCAGCCCATATCACCCTACCCAAAGTACCCTACAAGGTACTTCATTACTTTCTTATCCTTTTCACTTTCAACCACATATAATCTCCTAGTCATTTATTTATTGGAAGACTAAAAACTTAGACCTTCCAACCAACAAGATAAGTAAAATAAAAAAAATAACTAAATAAAAAAAAACTTATCGTAAGATAGCTGATGGTACGGACGTATAAAGGTGTTGATTCGCCCAACCTGATCGCCAAGTCGTGGACTTGGTTGGCTGGAAATGTCGTGGTCAGTGGCCGCCGCCGGTCTGGGTTCGAACCCGATCGAGTCCGTCGAGTGGTTGGGCGGCCCACAACTTGGCTCGCTAGTGAGGCAGGAAAAATACCAGTCAACCTGCTACCTACCCCCTGAGCAGTGACAAGAACGGTGCAGCACCTACATGCTAACACTTGCCCAAATCCTCAAACCGTGGTTCTCACCACGACCAAAGCTTTTTACCTCATCTAACCGCTAACTGTAATCAAAACATATCCACACTGGTATTAATATCTACATGATGGAAGAATTTCCATCAGGACAACGTCTCTGTGTCTGGTACTATACTGGTCGTGAATCGGTGCGGGCTCGTCCCTCGTTCGACTTGATGTTGTAACCCTTGTTTGCATGTTCTATCGACTCTGTCCTGTGTCTTTCAACGTGATTGTTGAGGTTGTATCCTGAGTACGCACGTTGATACAAGAGTATGCACGTTGATGTTGTATCCTGAAGTACGCACGTTCTCGGCACTGTCGTTGTCGCTGCCCCTTCTGCAAATGTTGCCGTTAGGTCTATTCCCAGCACCGAGCCTCGCGCCTACTGTTGGTGAGACTCCGAGATGATGACGTGCGTACTTTGCTTTTGGAGGGCTTACGACGTCACTCCGCAACGTCTCTCTGGCTGCACGTATCGCTCTCCAAGCTCGACTCCGATATCTTCGTCCAGGTTCTCCGTCTTTTTTCTTGGCGCCGTTGCTGGTAGCTAGGGCTTCCGCTGGTATCGGTGCTTGCACTAATCTTGTCGCCTTTTTCTTCGGGACTTCAGACTCCAAGCTTCGGATCTGACTCCTAGCTTTTAGACCAAACTCGGAGCTTCTCTTCCTGGCGCTGGAATATTCGGAGTTGTCTCGGACTTCGCCCTGCTTGTTATGTGTCTGCTGGGGTATTCGGACTCCGAGCTCCTCTTGATGTCTCGTCCCTAATGCCTGTGGTGCTTGACTGCTGTGGATTGTAGTCTGTGGTGTTGACTGCAGAAACTTAGAGACGAGCTTCAGCGTCTTGAAGGTGGACTGTAGCAACTTGCTGCAACTTGTGAGAGCTTGAGTCCATGTCTGTGTAGAGGGGGTCATGGGATCTCCATGCGGTGGTGATGTGCAGGCACTGATCTTTGTTGGGGTCGTCTGTCGGTCTTGACGTTGCCACTTCTTTAGCTGGTGCTGTATGCATAGGTTGTCCTCTAATCCGGGCCGTTCTTCTATGTTATGCAGGTATCGTTCTATATGGAGAGAGTGTATCCATATCAAATTAACGTCAGTCCACTTCTGGCTAATCAAGATAAAAAACAACAACTTCTGATAGACAAAGGTATGTGATACTTCACAGGTGTAGGGCGTCTGCATCGGTTGTGCGGGTTACGGCTCCTCCAACATGTCCACTCGCAGGTGTATGTCCGGTGGCTCCTTCTCCAGCAGGTCCTCACACAGGTGGGTGTACGTTACTCTAGCTGTGCATGTGGTTCTCTGTTTCCCGGAGGTAGAGAGAGTGTATCTGCATAGTAAGACAAAGTGAGAGGGTTTGAGAGCAGGGTAGTAGCGAGTTATATACCTTGTGATGGGTTGTCGTCGAGTGGATGTCGTTGTGTTCGATGAATGTCGTTGTTTGTGGATTTGTGGCCGTTTAGGGTCGGCTCCTATGGGGTGTCATTTTAGTGCAGCTTGATGTATGTGATGTTGTAGCTGGAAGTTTAGATCTTGGACTCCCATAGATTTGTCGTTTTTGGTGATGTTGGGGCGGCTAGGGCTTTGTTGCAGCATCCACTGGCAGTATGTTCTTGTGCGTTCTTCTTTGTTCCTGTTGTTCTTTGGTAAAGATTTGTGATAAAAGGAGAGCAAAGGTTTGAGAGCACTTACTTGGATGTGTACATACCTTAATTTTGTATGTTGTTTTGAGGTCTTGTCTTCATGTTGGTGTTGGTGTGTTTGGGACTGTGGTTGGTGGTGAAGTTGTGTTGATTGGCTGGCAGCTCCTTCCTGGTTGTTGTAGTTGTATTCACTTCTGCTGATAAGACAGACAATTTGTGTAAGTTCTGAAGTAGAAGTTAGAGTACTTACATGAGCCGAGGGTGATGGGATGTTGTATGTTGAGAGGGATGTGGCTTGTCGAAGTTAAGTTGGTGTTGATGTCGCATGAGTCGTTGGAATTTTTGTTGGTGCAGAGGCGGGCTTCCATTGGTGGTCCTTCTGCGGCGTGATTGATGGTGCTACTCCTGAGTCGTTTGTTGTTGCTGTCTCTAACTTGGTTATTCCTGTCATGGTTAATTCAGATGCTCTTGCTGTGAGGAAGTGGCTGGTGCAGAGGAGGTTTGTGTTGGCCTTGATGCTGTGGAGTGGATGCGCTACCTTGTGGTGGACTTGGAGGAGGTGGTCATGTGGTGTTAGTCTAACCATACTGTTGCTACTATTTGGTGCCTTGTGTGAAGAGTTAGACTTGAATCCTATTGTATCATCATACTCTAGTGTGTGTATATTATTGTTACAAAAATTGTATTGAAGCATTATGGAATGCAAAGATTCAGTGGAAACTTAACTAATCGTGTGTCTTTGAACGTCAGTCTTGTGCTTTGGCATCGGTCTTGAGTTTGGTGTGCTTGATAGGCTCTCATCTTGATTGATACTTGCATCCTAGTAGAGGAGAGGTTTGGTGTGCGGTGTTTCTATGGAGTTGACGTATCCAGATCTAGATCTAATTGGTTGAGATGGTATGGAGGATGCACATCTAATTCTAGATCTGATCCAACACAGAGCCCCGCTACAGATTTGCTCTCTCAGACTAAGACTAGATTGTTACATCTCCATTCAAACTCTTTAACAAAAAGATCTACTACTTCCAATCCCTCCAACATTCTGTGCACCACAAAAATACCATTCAGCAGCAAAAGAAGAACACACTGGGATTGACAATGAGCCCAACAACCCTCATTGTTGTGTGCATTGCATTTGCGCCTAACACCTAGAAACCCCTCCTCACCAGGTTTTACGGAGCTACTCCTCTCTCATTCTTCTCCCACCGTATGATGAACAAAATCATTGGTGTTGCAATCCAAATGTGGCTTCTTAGACCTTTAAGGGTTAATCTCTAAAGGCCCAAGTGTACCTACGGGGTTCAAAAATGTTCACTTTAACCACAATTATCTTTCAATCCATATAGTCATAGTTCACAAAATTTTGACCACATCATCTTGTATAAGTTTAGAAGATCCTATGGTTACATCTTTCATAAGTTCATCTTAGCAACTGAAATGGCTTGGGCCTTTGGGGGTTAAACACGTTTCTAGGAAATATTGCATTATAATTTTTTTCTACTTGTGGACATTTAGTGCATTAAAAGTGAAGCGGGTTTTATATAATTATCAAAAATCAACAATTTGCAACAAAAATCTTGAAAACATTTGTAGATATGGAGGAAATTTAGTGAAATTCCAACTTGAAAAAAGAGAAACATTTGGAAGAAACACATTGGAAAAAAAAGAACTTAGAAATAAAAGAGAAGTAGATTTGCAAATTCAAAAAAAGAAAGATTTGGAAAAAATGTATTGGAAAAATGAGAATATAGACATGGGAGTAAAAGAGAATTGGAACATAAGAAAAAAGAAAGAAAAAGATTGGAGATCATAAGAGGAAAGGAAAAGTGCACATTAGGAAAAAAAGGAAAAAGTAGAAGAAGAACCTAGATTTGGAAAGAAAGTAAAATTACAACTAAACTCGGAAATGCAAAAACTCTAGAGGTGGGCTTTTGCAGATCTCATCCATGTTTCCATGGTTGCAAATTTATTTGAAAATTCTTGAAATTTTGTAGAAAGATAAGATAAGAGGTACATGGTTATATAATTTATTGTCATTGGACTTTTGGAAAACAAGTTATGACATTTTGTAGAAAAACTTCTTGATTGTTTGGAAGCTTTTGAGTGTTGATAATTCCGAAAACCTTTTTTGCAACCTTCTCATGTGAAATTTTCAATACAAGTAATATTATTTTCTTTAATATTGTCGAAATAGATATCTTGTCTTCAGTGAAAATTGAAATTTTAAGCCATGTCAAACACTTTGTCACATTGTGGGTCATGGTACTAGAAAAATTCTTATTCTCCGCATAAAACTTAGAGAATTTCAAGTTTATCACTTTGTACTTTTCTACTACAAGATGTGATGCAAACCTTTAAATTGATTGTATGGATTTTCATTGTAAAAAATATGAAGTTCACAAATTAATAAAAATGTGATTTGACAATGTTTGAATCTCTATTCCTTGTACACTTGTTTGAATAAGCTACACCTCATTTAGTTTTCTAAGAATTGGTGAAAAAGGAGTTAATATCATGATTGACATGATGGCAATGAATTTAGACTTTGTGTAGAGAATTGTTTTTCATGAAATAAAGTCAAAGTCTATTGATCATCATAACGCTAGAAAGGGAATGAAGTATTTTTCTACTTCATTACCATAATCTTTCAATCCGTACGGTGAAAGTTGATGAATATTTGTAAGCAAGTTAACTAATATAGTTTAAGTAAGATCCTAGGGTTGAAATATTAAGTAAACATTATTTTTGGCTTTTTTTTCTCTTGTAATAGAATCAAGAATTGTGAATTGTATTTGGTTTAAAATTGATAAGAAAATGGGGGGGGTAGATAAAATAAACATGTGCAACAAATACATTGGAAAAACATAAGAACTTATATATAGTTGGATAGGGAAGTAAATCACAACTTTATAATAAATAAAAATATAACATAGGTTAATTTGCCTACGGCAAATTTGGCACTTCTAGTCCATCAAAGTATGGATGATGCTTTGCAATGATATCTTGCAAATGCGGAAACAATTGGTTAGGAGTCCAAGTGCCATCCAACCGTAATGCTAAGCCACATCTTATCATAGATTTCCTAGCTTATGATATGTGATCACAATCCACCTCGCGATTAACATCTTCAACCGAATCTGCTGCTAATTGAAGAAAAAAACGCTTACCGGGATTAGAAAGTTTGTCCGACCATTGGCCGTCGCCGCGAGCATTATTTTGCCAAACGCCTTGTTAAATTAACTCAGTTTTCTTGAGCTCCCATCGTTTGGTCCAAGCGTCTTTGATCTTTGAAATTATAAACGTGTCCGCCGGTTGACATAGGTGGGTTGCGCACGGGGGTAAGTATTTCAAAACGGTTCTTTTTTGTGCTAAAACGGCTGCTAATGTAGGGGTTCAATTGTGCTAAAACGGCCGCTAATGTAGGGGTTAAATTGCCCCGTACAATTGTCCACCCAAATGAATCTGATGCGGTTGTGTGGGTCCGCTTGGTATATCCTAGGTTCTTCAAAGTACTGTGGGAATATACTTTGATCCATCCAATCCTTTGGTCCCGTTTGGTAAGAAACTCCGGGGATGTTGTCATCTAAACCCCGGATAGGATAATTCTTATTTTAATTGCTGATAATAAGCATGGGAGGTTCTATGATTGATCTACGCCCCCCTAAAATATGTACAACCATAGTTATTGTTTCTCTGCCGGCTACAACATCCGCGTATTTAACTGAAATGTCCCCCTGAAATCCTAGAGCTCATCCGTTGTCCATGTTAATTGTAAAGTGGGTTTCATCTAGGTTTTCAATTAGATTTTCATCAAAAACATCCGATTGAAATCCCGGTTGTAAAGTTCCGAAATGATGTAAGATGTTTTTTTTTATTTGCGCTTCTTTTTCCGGGCTACAACTCAAACGGCCCCGTTGAGATAGTAAAACAATGCTATTAACATCCATGAATTGTTGAATCTACGATGATGTCAATTTATCCGTTAATAGTCGTCCATCCTTTGGATCTCTAGATTGGACTGTATAAGGTGAGTCTAATCCTGAGAGAAGTGATTGGCCGAGTCCAAGAAAAAGGGTTGAAGAAAACTTATCTCCGGCGCCTTTATATGCCTCGAAATTTTGTAGGAGACGCGGGTAGAACCATTGGACCCACTCCGACCGTCGTGGGCCCTGCCCGCTGGCCGCTTTGCTAAGAATTCTCTTTCGTTTGGCAAAGTTACTCCTATTGCATGATATGGCAACGTGTTAAATGGGCTGATCAGTGGGTAAAAGAGTATCTCGTAACGCCCACCAACGGGTGGCGCGGACGAGGTTTGTGGCGTGCTGAGCTCTAAAGTGCTCTTGAAATGCCTGGACTGTCCGGCTATACAATCCGGGTTGCCTTGAATTTCCCGGTCTTCCACCATTCAGGCGACAACTGTCTTGTGAGTGAGTATAGTGGAGACCTGTTGTCGAGCGCGGGCAACGGGGTCCATCCCTATGAATGAATGCATGCGTTCTCGTTAAGGATTCCTACTAGACGTTTGGATGAGCGATGATTTTCATTCGATGGCGGTCATGAGCTTGTCCCATAATTTCTGGCACGGCTGTGTCCGCCACCCTACACCATGGGAGTATAAGCCTCCCCCCCCCGTCCAGAGAATGAGAAAGAAGAAAAAAAAGTTCTGTGGGAGAAAATATCTGGCGAGGATAGGCTGAAGTTGTCAGGAGCGATCATGAGTTGCAAAGAACAACAAATTAGGAAATTCTGTCAGTATATATGAGTTCTTCAGTATATATGAGTTCTTCAGTATATATGAGTTCTTCATGTTCTGTCTGATGAGGATAATCTAAAGTTTAAAGAGTGCACCAAACTCATGAGTGGCCAGGTTTTCTCTCCTCATGCACTTCATGAGCGCTCATGACAGCTCATCAAACTCATCAAATGCACCTTATGCACCTCTTTTTCCAAGGTCTCATTCAAGTCACCATAGAAAAGAAACACAACACAAACAGAAAACTCATCTCAAACAGAAAACTCACCAGAAACAACCAATGACATGATGGGGGAGTTCAAGAGTGGAAGATGCAAGCATGGGGATGATATAGGTATGAGGATGGCAAATGGGGAGAGTAAAGACATGATGGCCGTTAGGTGGTTGATTGGGGTTAGTTGAGGGTTGATTGGAGTTTACATTTATGACATCGGTGACTTATACTATTTTATTGGGGTTAGGTTGATTGGGGTTTCATTAATGGCATTGATGGCTTACACTATTTTATTGGATTAGGCTGTTGATTGGGGTTACATTAATGGCATTGGTGGCTTACACTATTTGTCAACTCATTTACAAATAGTGTACTAGGGTAAGTACACTATTCATAACACTACACTAAACATAAATTTTAGTGTAGTGGTGGTACTACACCAAAAGTAACACCAAGATGTGTCCACTTACACCAACGTATCATGGTGTAAGTAGAAACATATGGCATTTACTTTTGGTGTAGCAATCCACTTGTTTGACGTAACATGGCATTGAAAGAATGGTTTTTGCCTTCTTAGTCAAAGTAACTTGACCCGAGGCTGAAAAAATCACCATTGTTTAATCTAAATTCTGACATAAATGCAACCAACTTGTTGATGTGAAATGACATTAAAAGATTGGTTGATGTCTTCTCTTTGTATTTTGACTTGAATCTAGATTGCAATAATTACGGGCATTTCATCTCAAATTTGATATGCTTAAAGTGATGTGATGTTAAAGAATAGTTTTTATTTATCAAGTCTAATCTTAAGTGAGTCCAAATTGAAGAAATGGATATATGTGATATATAATTAGACATATTGGCAAATCAAATGTTTGATATGTATCTTTATTGAAAATAATCATTGTTATCTTACATATGTATTTAACATGAGTCACAATAATAAAATCAAAAGAAATAGTTTGACATTTTTTAATCTCATAATCTATATTATATAAGAATTTATAGGAAAGTCAATTGTAAATGAATAAAATGAAAATCCTAAGAGAGAAAAACATCTCAGTGTAATTGCATCTATTTTATCACCTATGATGCTATTTAAGGACACAAAGTGAAATAAAAAATGAGATAAAAACTTTGTTAATTCATTTCATTGTGATTATTTCTGTTTAAAATATTTTTGTACCATAATGGAAAATAAGAATTTTGGGAACATGTTATATACCTCTACACTTTCTAAAATATAGCATACAAATACGTAATATCATTTAAATTGTAATGGTGAAGATGAGAACTTTGCTTAGTGGAAAAAATAATTTTCAGAGGCAATGAACTTGCCTAGATTCACTCTTTAAAAAGTTGGATGCAAAAGATTATAAATGTATTCAGTTATCATAATTCAAAAATTAGAATCTTATACCTTGTGGAAAAACATATTATTTGAAAGAATATTCCATGCATTCTTTTAGTATTTTCAAATACATTTTACAAGGTGCAAAGTCAAGACCTCAACGTTTGCATTGAACTGCCTGATTACAACCTGAGGGGAGAAGCGACTGAAATCATGTTCAACCAGAGCTACCGTATTTCCTTACTTTTCTGTCAAGAATTGATAAGAAAGAAACCAAATTTGGGTTGCAACATGATGTTTTATGTATATTTGACATATAAGGTGTTAGAAATAATGTATACTATAGTTACTATAATTTGTGTCTGTAATGAGCCCGATCCAATGACACATGACATTTTGAAATTTTGATCATTATTGCACCTACTATACATGTTTGAATAGTTACGAAGTGGCCACACTATTCTACATGTATGGTGTTGTATTTGAACTTAACCCCTAAAGGACCAAGTGTCCAAATTTGGCTTTTTGAAAAATCGGTCAGGTTCCTATGGTGTCAATTTCCAACATTCCACTTTGAAATTTTTACTATAGAAAGACATTACCAAGAGCTTAGTGGGAAAACAATTTTTTCCTAAATTGGACATTTAATGAAAAAGTTATAGGGTTTTTAATTTCAAATGGGGAGGGCGGGCACCTCGGGCACCTCCAAAAACTTTTGATAGGACACTCTATTGAAAGTGAGATTTTCAGTACTCGCAAGTAATATTATTTCCCTTCATGTTGTCAAAAAAAAGTTCTTGTCTTGGGCAAGGTACCAAAAAAACTTCTTCTTTTCCACATAAATCCTAGAGATCTTCATATTTTTCACTTTTTATTTTTTCCACAACAATATGTAATGTAAACCTTCTTATTGACCATTCGGATTATCAATCGAAAACATATTAAGTTCAAAAAAAATTAAAGTGTGAATTAACAAATTTCGAGCCTCCACTCCTTGCACACTTGTTTTGAATATGCTACACCCTGTCTCTACCTCTAAAAATTGGTGTGTAAGGAGCTAACGTCATGCTTAACAAGATGGTAATAGATTTAGACCTTGTGTAGTGAAATTTCTTGATACCAACTGAAGTCAAAGTCTGCTGATCCACTAAACGCAGGGAAGAAAATGAACCATTTGCTTGACTTCAAACACTATAATCTTTCAATCCGTGCGGTCAAAGTTTATGAAATTTTGTGCATGTATTACTTAATAAGCCTTTATTGAGATCCTACGGTCAGAACTAAAAATAAAAGTTTTTGTTACCTTCTTTATTCATTGCACTAGAATCCATTAATTTTGAAGTGTTTTTGGTGTATAACTGTCTTGGTACCTTAGGGGTTAATATGGTTCAGAATTTTTTTAATACACTTTTTGATGTCTACAGATTAATATACGTGCCTGTATATTCGGTTCCCGACTGAATTTCTGGGTTAAAGTACGTCGGCGACTAACTTAAGTGCTGTCAACTCGAACTTACTCCATACAAACAACAGCCACTGGCAGTGGTGTACAATGCTCTTAGTAGACTGGCAGTTAATGGTGCAGTGATCATCAGCAGCTAGCCCGTATTTTGGAGGTATTCTCTGCAAGCCAGCAGGCTGTCACTTAGACGTAACATGGCGTCCGATCCATGCTTTCCTCATGGTTGTTGCTTGTTGTTACTGCTGCTGTGACGCTTCACTTGTGTGAGTCTGCAGAAGGTACTTTACGCGCAAGTCACCGCGACTCTCCAAGTCCAGTGTACTCGTAACATGTCATTCGGCGCTGCAATGCAACATTCAAACGGATGAATGAATTTACAGTCAGCTCCCCCTACAACAGCCCCATTTGTCTTATCAAAATTTACCATCATCTACCAAGTCCACCCCTTGTATATACCACAAGAATAGGTAGCTCCCTCTACAACAAAATTTATATTTTTCTAAGAGCAAGTTGTAAAGGGAGTTGACCGTGGTGATATAGTTTTTCACTTTGAAGAATATTTTTACAATTTATTATAGATATTCTCTTGTGTGAGTGGTATCAATAACTTGTGTTGGGATATATATATTAGTGGACCCCCCATTGTTCCCAACGGGCTAATGATTATCCTCAATAAAGCAAACATATGCCTATTATTTAAATACCCAGATTTCCCACGAATCTAAAGTAAAAGTGACTTGGATATTGCCACGTGGCGCATTTTGGGATGCCTAGGTATTGGTCCGAGTATTAGTCCTATACCACTGTTGTTATGTCCTGTGGGCATATCATCAAGGGTAGGTCGAACGGACACTATATTCACGCCTGCCCATAGGGGTCTGGTGTTCTTCTTCCGAGTATTAGCCCTCGGCCATTTATATATATAGTATATATATGCTATGTGCTATATACTATATATGCTATATAGTATATATAGTATATATATATATTATATAGTACACTATACGTAATATATATATATATATATATACTATATATGTTGTACATATAATAAAAGAGCCAATACTTGGTCGGTACCCAAGCAACTCGTTGCTCCACGTGGCAATACCCGGCATACCCCAATATTGGCCTTCCTTAACACATAGCAATAGCTAGGAAGAATAAAAGGCCTACATGTAACACCTAGGTATCATGCCATACTTTTATTTCCTATACTTTTACTTTTACAATTTTATGGTCATATTCATTATTTTGAGACAATTTTAGAGTTCTGAGACTTTTTGCCTAGAATTTTAGCACCTATTTTGAGCTAATTCATGCATTTTATTGACTTTCTAATCATAGATTATCCTCAAATCGACGATAAACTTTCCAATTATAATAAAAAATTCAATAAAAAATATAAGATTAATCAAGAAATTGATTACAAATATAAGATCAACATTTAATTGAGACGAAGAAAAGTCTCAATATAACGAATATGGCGTTTTTTTAGTTAACTTCCTTAAACTTACATTACCCATTGGGGATAACGGGTCGGTATACTAGTATATATCTATATCCATAAAAGAATACAGGATGACAAACGATCATTTTGGATGAACACGTCGATGGATGAACGTGCCAATGAAAAACAAGTCTTTTGGATGAAAACGGTCTTACACAGAGAGAGAGAGGGGAGGAGGAGGAGGAGAAACAACGAAGAAATTTGAGGAGAGGCGGAGGAACGAGGGTGGGAGGCAGGATGACGGGGAAGGCGAAGCCGAAGAAGCATACGGCGAGGGAGATTGCGTCGAAGATCGATGCCGCCACCACAAACTGCGGCGGTGGGAAGGCAGGCGTGGTGGACTGCAAGGGCCTAGAGAAGGACGACCACGCGAAGCTGGCGTGTCCCGTGTGCAAGGCAACGGCGCTCGGCCTCAAGAGCATGCAGATCCACCACGAGGACCGACACCCGAAGCTGCCATGGGAGCTTAAATATCTTCGTCTCCATTGATAAAGGTTTGGATTGACGACCTTGAAGCGGAATTTTTGCAGAAAAATTATTGGCGATGGCGGAAATTGCAGAACTCGTAGCACCAGTGATGGACGCCCCGGAGGTGGCGGGGACGTTCTTTAAGAAGCAGACACACAACAAGAACATGCGCAAGCAGCCGACGCTGGACGAGGAGGCGGAGGTGGAGAAAGAAAGCTCTACAACTGTGGCGACCAGGGTGAAGGTTGCGAAGAAAGCGGACGGGCGCCTGGGATTTTTGATGGGCGGAACAAAGGCGACGGACTCCACGGAGTACACGACCTCGTTTTGGATGAGCTGAAGCAGAACGCGTTCTTCTACGAATCGACGCAACATGTGCAAACCCTAGACGATAGCCACGCGATGGCGGTGTCGGAGATCAAGACGGCGTTCGATCACGACAACCGCGCGATTTGGGAGCGTGAGTTGAAGCAGGCGAGCGAGGCGTTGAAAACCGGAGAGGGGAGTAATACCTCCTTCCTCATATAAAATCATCATCTCTAAAGAGTTCTCAGATAACGGTAATATTCAGCTCAAAGGAGAGTAGGCAACTGAATTTATGTAAACTCTTTCTTAAGGTTAAGAAACCAATTCATCATTACAGGTTGGATGAACACGCCGGTGTACGCGCCGATGAAAAACGGTCACAATTAGGGTTTGAGACAAGGTGATGCTCCCCTTACAGCAACAACGATATCTTTGGCTCTATTGTAGAGCGGTTGATCACCTAAAGCAGGATCGATGATGGCCAGTCGCTCATGAGCCAAGTAGCACCAGTTCTCTTCGCCCACAAACAACCCACTCCTGTCCGGACCTCGATGCCGCAACCTGCAAAACCAATGACCACTTTGTTTTCTTTTCTATGTTTGTCCGAACCAATGTGGGTTTTTCGACTTCTAAGGGATTTGAGCAGTGGTCTATCCAAGTTTTTGGATGCACGAGCAGCACGGTGGTTTTGCAGGTCTTGCGTGTAAGAAAATGCATTCCAATAGTGTTGTTGTTGAATTACCTCCACTTGCGTCTACTTTCAGGTGTGAAATTTTGTAGATCTTTCTTTCTTTTTGGAACCTGTGTAGTTTGAAAGTTCGGCCTAACATGTGGTGGCAGAGTTCGAGATGCAGGAGAGGACAATGCTCTGCCGCCTGCTAGAAAGCTGTAGAAAGCGGGTCGGGAGAGGTTGAGGAGAGATCATTTGAACGAGCAGTTTGCGAAGCTGGCGGATGTTCTTCGTGAGTTTTTCGTTTCCATCAAGGTTGTCAGGACGCTCGACGTCCCTGACGTCCGGATGTCAGGACGGAGGACGTCCTCCGGCCTATCAGGACGTCCGGTGACATAACCCGTTTTGTCAATTTACCCGGGGGTAAATAGCCGTCCGCAGTCCCGGCCGACCGCCCCTTCCGTCCGCGTGGCCGTCC